>JAHQCQ010042591.1:18190-32669 GCA_023539305.1 Ilex asprella
CATTTGGATGAACTGATCTGAATAAAACGTACAGAGACTTATACAAGCGAAGATTCTAATTGGCATATAGAAGAAGATTGGGGTGGATATAAGATAACCCATGGTGGAAATCGATTTGAATATAAAAATGGTATTGAGAAATCTGACTTGGATTCAATTACGACATGATTCAAGACAATAGCAAGCACATTTTAATAAGACACTGAACATCAAAAAAATCTTCAAAAAGTGGATTTAAGTAATGGTCGATAGATTTTTTTTTTCTAACTATGTAAGTGAATGACTTATCATGTCAGAATTATATTGTTACTAGCGACAGCCTTGTGCGATGGGTTAGAATTATGTTGTTACTAGCGACAACCTAGTGCGATGGTCAGAATTTTATTTTCATCCCATTTTATCATCTCCCGTTCAATTCAATTTCTTATCGTTTTAAAAAATCCAATCAATTTGTTATCAAACCTAAACCAAAAGAAGAATATTAGAGAGAAAGAAATAGAATAAAGATTAAGTAGTGGGGATCCGGAGAGTCTCCTTTTAGTTAAGAGGAAACTACCCATTTGTGGCAAACTACCTCTTAGTAGGATGATATGGGCAGACTCATGCTACTTATTGAGTTTGGCAGAGAGAATTGTGGGATAAGGTTACTGATGAAGTATGTAACATAATTGAGCAAAGCTTACAATGTTGAAGGGTTAGTGGTCACTAAATGACTCAGTTAGATTTTCTAGGCTCTCAAGATTTGAATGAGCGGGATAGAGAATGGCACAAAAAATATTTATAGTGGCTCACCAATTCGAAAGCTTGACAAATTCACTCTGAAAAAGAGTCTCTTGCTCTTTGGATGATTTTATTTAGTGAAAGGGGTAGATTACACAGGATATTTGTTTAGGATAGGTGCTTGTGTCCTGTTCTGAGGGATATGCCTCTTATTTATAGTCTTCAGTGGCCTTGCATGATCTTGGGCATGATCCTAGTCGTCTTCTCATAATAGTTGCGCCTTTTATGCAGTTGTCATGGATATCGTTGTGACGGTTACAACTTCTTTGCCCAAATATAATATTTTTACGTTATGTGTGGTGATTGGATGAGAGCCAGCTGCCTTTTGTGCTATTCTTATGGAGTTGTAGTTGCTAGGGAGGAGGCACTGACCTCAAATTCCCTAATGTTCCATGATGGGCTAAGTGGCCTAAGCTTGGAAGGTCCGAGCTGAATACCTGAGCTCAACCTTAGGCATATTTTAGGTATCATCAGCTGCCCCCAAACCCCAGTTAGGTAGATTACATGAGTTAGAGTTGACCTTGGACCTTGGTGAGCGATGTTAGCTTGGTTCTCCCTCGAAACTCGCACAATGGGAAGTTTCTCAGATTTTATGGCATTGTAAACGTGCAATGAATTACTTTTTGTCGCGTTTCTCATGAACGTCCTTTACCCCTTGGCTCCATGTCTCCATTCGTACACCTGCCTTAAATAAATTTGCAGGCAAAACCACATTTTCCCTTATTTTCATTTCAAATTTCCTTCGTCTTCCTCCTTTAGATTTCCTTGCTTTCTTCTTCTCCACGATTTGGCCTTCCCCAATCTACTAGTGCTCTAAGGTTTCACTGGTACGGACTTAGATTTGCTCTGAAGTATCTGTGACGCTATCTCGGCTCGTTCCTTGAGCCCACCTCGGGTCTTCGATTATTGATCTCCTTTGATTAGGTACATCATCTGCCCTGTTTCCTTCTTTCTCTTCTTCCAAAGATTCTTAGCCTATCTTGTGTCCTACTAGTCCTAGGTGGTTACTGCATTTTTGGACCTTCCGTTTTTGCTAATTTAGAGTTCAGGGTTGCTCTTTGTCTTCTCTTCCTCTTTTCTTGGATTTTTATTCTACTGCTAAGGTCTTTCTTTTTGGTCCTTAGAGCATTGATCCTAGGGCTCTCGAAGAATGTTTTACCAACGTCCCTACTCTTTACATCTTTACATCATGTTTGGTAAGGAAGGAAAGTTGGAAGGATGAAAAAGTGGAAGAAAACTCGAAAAAGGAAGTCTAAGAAAGGCGGGGTTGGGACCTTTGGTGGTGTTGAGGGTGCTGAGGCTGTGCCTCAGGCTTCAGACCTTGTAGGGTTCAGTGAGGTCACCCTTGCCTATCTAGGCGTCCTTTCGGCCAGGTTTGGTTTCCCTAAAGGCATGCAGTATTGGTCTCCTCATGTAGACAAAAAGCATAATATCATAGTGCCTGAGAAGGTCTACTTCTTTGCTGCTTCCTTCGAGAATAGCTTTAGGTTTCCTTTGCATCCCTTTCTCAAGTTTGTTCTCCAACACTTCCATGTCTGTCTAGCCACAATTTCTCCCAACTTTTGGGGTGTTTTGGTGGGTTTCCTTGTCTTCTTTAAGAAGAACGAGCTCGATGTCCCTATGATACCTTTGTTCATGAATTTTTTTAACATCAAGTTCTCTCCCTCTAATAGCTTCCTTTATATTGCCAAATAGGTGAAAGCCCAAATTCTGATCTCTAACCTCCTGAGTTCCCATAAGGGTTGGAAGAAGCTCTTCTTCTTTGTGGCTGGGAAGGCATGGAGTTTAACCCAAGGGATGCAACCGACACTCTCCTTGTACCTTGGGCTTGATCAGCCCCTAACAATCTAGGAAAGTCCCTACTGAGGTGGCCTGGTCTCACTTCTTTCCTTGGTTTGGTATTTCACTTGCTGACCTCGTTTCCCTTTATCATTTTAAGGTATCCATCCGAGCATAGCTCAAAGGATAGGATAATCTTGTTGAAGATTGTCAGCTAGAGAAGTACTCAGAGCTTCTAAATTCGGGTTTAATCCTCTCGAAGTGATAGTTGAGACTCTCATCCCAATATCTATGGTTGGTGTGGAAGATTTTGCAGGAAAGGCTTTCTTCCTTTATCCCTAGTGTTACCCTATTTCTAGTTAGTTTGCTTAACCAGTTGTCTTCCTCTTCCAAGTTCGAGCTCAGTGGCTCTATATGCCAAAGTAGTGAAGGCCAAGTTTGACCTGATGAGGAAAAACATGGCGATAGGGAAACATAAGGTTGTGGTTCGGTCCAGAGGCAACCTGGGTCCTCCATCTAAGATGCATAAGGTTGGAGTGCCTCCACCTGCTCTGACGACCTCTCCTCTCTTCATAAGGCAACTTCTCCTCCACTGCCTCTTGTTGAGGAGGCTCCCCTTGCTCCGAAGGTTCCTACTGCCTCCAAGACACATGGAGGGTCCTCCTAACTAAGGGATCAAGAAGCTTACATTCTTGATTAAAGAGGTGGCTGGGGTGCTGAAGCCTTTGGCTTCATCTTTATAGGGTCCTCTCGCTTCAAAGTCAACTGAGGAGGCATTTGCTCCATTGGTTTCTGACAAAGTTGAGAGTTCTTCTAGCCAATTTGCTTAAGGAAAGGGTTCACTTATCAAAGATGTGAACCCTGCTCCCAGTGCCCTTTTGTCTGTCATTCTGGAGTCTGACATTCAGGAGGTCACCTCAATGTTTTGTCCCTCTCAGCAACTACTGCTCTCTATGGGGAAGCGTTAGTAAGTTTTGATTTGGTACCTTTTCAGCCTAGGTCTGACTCTTCTTAAAAATTTTTGACTTTAGGTCTCGCTTCTTCTTACAAATGGCCATCCATGTGAGAGACCTAGTGGAAAGGGTTCGAGCTTTGGAGAAGGGTGCTGAGATGGCTCAAAAGTCCTCAAAGGCCTTTGAGCTTAAGGTCTCTGAGCTATCTTTCTCCAATGACGATCTATGGGTTAAGGTTCATGACATGAAGGATTAAGTGCGAAGCCTATGCTCGGCGGATAAGAACTTGAAGGCCAAGGTCAAAAGGAAGGATGGTGAGATCAAGCTAAAGACATATGACCTGTTCCAAGCTTAGAAGGATGTATTTGAGGCTCGCGATGCAGTGCAAGCTATGAAGAGTGACTATAAGGAGCTCATTGAGGTAAACTCTGTTCTTCTAAAGGAGGTTAAGGAATAAAGGGTCAAGGTGCGAGAGAGGGACGCCCATATAGTCAAGCTTCAAGATGAGTGTGCCATGAACTGGGCCAAGGTTACTTTGCCTTCCAAGTGTAGGCTATGAACAAGTACCCTAATCAAGACTTTGATTTCGAGCCTCCTTTGGGCGACGAGGAAGAAGGACTAGCTGTAGAGAGGGAGGCTGAGGTCAAGGTCGAGGCTTTTGGTGTTGCCCCTGCCGAGGACGAGGTCGAGGATCTTAGGCCTGTTCCTGCTGAGACTGAGGCTGAGGCTCTTGAGTTGATACTTGCTAAAACTAGGGCCCAAGTTTCTGAACTTGATCCACTCCTACCTGCTTCTACTTGGATGGATGAGGAACTCCCTACGACTGACTTGACCACCCCTCATCCTTCAACTATTCCAACTAATGATGAGGCCTCTACAACTTCTCTACTTAAAGATCCTCCTATTTCTACTGACCTAGCTCCCATTCTATCAGAGGGAGTGATTACTCCTGAGCTACCCCAAGCTCCCAAAGAAACAACAGATCCAACAGTAGATTCTTAGGGCTTTCCATCTTTTCTTACATTGTAATCAATTTGGAAGAAATAAAAAGTCATCTTTTTCATGCATCTTCTCCCTTTGCCCCTTACTTTGAGGAGAGCTTTGGTCTTTTGGAAGCATCTTTACATTGACAAATGCTCAAGTGTAATGTCTGGTTGTGAGTTAAGGAATTCATCTCAGTTATAAGCTGAAGAGCTTACCTTCTAGTCATGAGTCAAGGAACTCATATTAGATTCATGAGTTGAGGAGCTCATTTTTTTTAGTTTATGCGCTGAGAAGCTTATCTTTGACTTATGAGCTAAAGAGCTCATCATTCGTTTATGAGTCAAGGAACTCATCTTAAGGTTTAAGAGCTGAAGACGTTATCTTTAGTTTATGAGCTGAAGAGCTCATCATTCATTTATGAGTTAAGGAACTTATCTTAAGTTTTATGAGTCGAAGAACTCATCTTTGGTTTATGAGCTAAAGTGCTCATCATTTGTTTATGAGTTAAGGAACTCAACTTAAATTTTATGAACTAAAGTTTTGGTTATGAGTTGAATAGCTCATTATTTGTTTATGAGTTAAGGAACTGATCTTAAATTTTATGACCTGAAGAGCTTATAGTTCGTTTATGAGTTAAGGAACTCATCTTTTGTTATATGAGTTGAAGAGCTCATCTTTTATTTTATGAGATAAAGAGCTCATCTTTAACTATGAGCTTGGGAGCTCATCTTTTGTTTTATGAGTTGAAAAGTTCATCTTTTGTTTATGAGTTTGGTAGCTCACCTTTTATTTTGTGAAGAACAACAGTTTATTTGAAACTTCTAGTTTATTGCCTTGAAGTTTTACAAAAGCAGGATTCTTTAGCTATTGAAAGATTTTTTTTAAATGATCAGCGTTCTTTGAGTGAGAAAATTCTCCCCTCTTTAGTCTGTAGCGCATAATTCCCTGGTCTGATTATTCTGGACACGATGTATGAACCTTCCCATTTGGACCCTAACTTTCCATGAGTGGGATCCTTTTTAATTTGGAGGAGCTGTTTGAGGACTAGGTCACTTATTAGTGCATAATATTGCATATTTGAAGCCCTCATTACATGCATTATTAACTCAACTTTTGCATCTAAGTACTTGGAGTTAGCCGATTTTATGAATAATGTTGAATTTTCAATGTTGCATGTATTTATAGCTTAAATGATGAAGTTTAGGACCTTGCAACTATGATAGATGTGTGGTGAAGGCATGGACACAATACATGAAGATTTGGAGGCTTAAAAGTGAAGAAATCAAGGAAGTATTGGTGTTTGGGAACAAAGGCACCACCTGCCACATCATTTGGAAGTAGAGCCTCAATTTTCCTCCATTTTGATCTTGATCCGCTTCGAATCTGAAAAGTACAACATGAAAGTTGTAGATCTGAATGTCTTCTCTATTGTGTCAAAATTTCAGCTTAATCCAACGGTTGGATAAAAAGTTATGTCAATTCTACTAAAAGTGATCCGGAGCAGAGAATGAACCGTACCAGTACGCGAGACCGGTACTTCAAATCTAGTAGCCAAACCGTACCGGTACGCAGTACCGGTACGTTCCCCTGAAAGTGCCCAGAACGACTTTTTTCTCTCCACTTGCTAGGGGATCCCACCTACACTCCTCCCACTTGTCCCCCAACATTTTCTTACACATTTTCATGCATCCCTTACACAATTTGAAGACTTTTGAGACTTGACATTTATGGAGGATGGGAGAGAAGTGGGCTGCCATGTGAGTTGCAGGCTAGCTCTTCCTAGCCTGTCCAATGCATTCAAATCAATCTCCTATTGATGGGAGGCCTTTCACACACATTGGGGGACCACTATGCACGAAAATGAAAGGCTCACACACCATTATATTCAGCATTTACAAGCCATTCAAGGGGTGGCTACCTAAGCTTAGAAAGCTCCCAAGGAAGAAGATGATGAATAGTAGTGTGAGAAATTTATGTTTTTGCATTTTCTTCCATCTTTTCACTTGTAGTTTATTGTAAGACTCTTGTAATCCTTAACTCTAGCACTTTAATCTCATTCATTTCAAGTATATTGCAAGTTTAATTACATGTTCTTCATTTCACCATTATTGTTCATGTTTTTCTTCATTTCCTAGCTTTAAAATGGGTATTGCATATTTTTCTTCGTAGCTTAAGATTTCTTGCTTCAAGTTAAGTTTCATGCTTCCTTTCCTCATTATGTCCATTTAAATTATGCTTGCGTTTCCTTTAAACATGAATAACTAGATTTCTAGTTTGCTAATTCAAGGGAGACCTCCTCTTGGGTTTTTCATTTCAACTCATTCTCTTCCTTCCCTTATGAGTGCAATGGTTTGGTTTGACGGGGTTGAGAGTGGATAAGTTGGTGAGCCTTTGATATCCCGTAGGCCTAGTCACAGTTTATGCTTAGATACTCACCAATCTTGTCCCTAGCTTCTCCCGAATCAATCGTTCATTCATGCTCTATCAGATGAGGGATTGGAGTTGAAATAGTATTCCTATTTGAGTGACTTCTTGGGTTTGCCAACATTTGTTTCTCATTGCATTTTCACCAAAACATACTCCACCAAACAACTTTCAAACAAAAGATTTTACACTTTCTCTTTTTTACAAAATCACCTTCACACACTTGAACTTTCCTTCCCCGAGGAGACGACCTTGGAATACTTTTCTAAGTAAAACACGACAAACGAAAGACTCCTTGCGATTGGGGAGCACTTTTGTTCACACACTTACATATTTCATGCATTTTATTCATTTTATTTCCACCATTTTGTTGCCCTATCTCTTTGCATGAATCCGAGTGAGAGTGATACTCACCCACACATATAAGACATATACATGTTTGAGGGTTCATGTTAGGAGCTTAGGAACAACAACAGTTTCCAATCAATCAGTCACCCACCCTGAAGCTCCTATGCCTAACCTTCATGTTATTCTATTGTGCTATTTTTCTCTGATAGTCAAGGATGCATTGTAGGACTCTGTCCTCTTTTGTCTAAGAGGTTGAGATTGACTAGAAGTGACTCTTCATTTTGCTTGGGGTCGGTGAGCTCTGTCCGTGGGGATGGAATGCCTATGTCAACTGGGGCCATTGCCTCAGTGCCATAAGCTAAGGTGAAAAGTGTCTCACGAGTGGCTACTCTGGCGGTGGTTCTATAAGCCCATAGTACTTCTAGCAGGTGTTCCACCCATCGGCCTTTTAAGGCTTCAAGCTTGGTTTTCAAAGCTGCTTTGATGGTTCGGATGCTCACTTTTTCTTGCCCATTTAACTAAGGGTAAGCTAGTGCTAAGAAGTAATTCTTTATGCCCAGTTCGACACAAAATCCCTCGAACCTGAAATTGTCGAATTTCCTCCCATTGTCTAAGACAAGTGCCCTTGGGATTCCAAGTCTACAGATTATGGATTTCCAAGCGAAGCTCTAGATCTTCTGCTTTGTAATATTTGCAAAAGGTTCTATCACAACCCATTTTGTGAAGTAGTCTACCCTAATTATGGCAAATTTGTGTTGTCCAGTGCTTATTGGGAAGGGTCCGAGTACGTCTAATCCCTATTGTTGGAATGACCATGGGCTAACCACCCAGATAGGGAGCTCTAGTGGGTAGTGTGGAATATTGACATGTAATTGGCAGGTTTTTCACTTTTTGACTAGCTCTACAACATCTCTAAGCATCGTGGGCCAAAAGTATCCTTGCCTTAGAGCTTTGTCAGCCAAAGTCCGAGCTCTAATGTGATTTCCATAGAGGCCTTCATGGAATTCTCTTAGAATGTAATTTGTCTCCTCTTCTCCAACATATCTTAGGATTGGTGATGAGAAGCCTCGTTTGTATAGGCTCCCCTAGAGGATGGTAAATTTGGATGACCTAGCTTTTAGCCTTGCTACTTCTTTAGAATCTGTTGGAAACGTCTCATTTTGTGGGTAATCCATAATTGGGTCAATCCAAGTTGGTTGTGTCTGAACAGGGAATATTTGGATGGCTCGGCTAGGTGTGCCAACTAACGTAGAAAGTAACATAATTGAGCAGAACTTATGGTGTTAAAGGATTAGTGGTCACTGAATAACTCAATCAGAGCTTCTAGGCTCTTAAGATTTGAACGAGGGGGATAGGGAATGACACACAATTTTTATAGTGGTTTACTAGCTCGGCTAATCCACTCTAAAGAGAGTCTCTTGCTTCTAGGGTGATTTTATTAAGTGAATGGGGAAGATTGCACAGGATATTTGCTTAGGATAGGTGCTTGTGTCCTATTATGAGGGATATGCCTCTTATTTATAGTATTCAGTGGCCTTGCATGATCCTAGGCGTGATCATTGCCTTCTTCTTATAACGATTGCTCCTTTTATGCAATTGCCATGGACATTGTTGTAACGGTTGCAACTTTTTGCCCAAATATAAGATTGTTATGTTATGTGTGGCAATTAGGTGGGAGCTAGCTGTCATCTATACTATTCTTGTGGAAGTACAGTTGATAGGGAGGAGGCACCGACCTCAAATTCCCCAGTCCTCCGTGATGGGCTAAACGACCTTGGCTTGGAAGGTCAAAGCTGAATATCTGAGCTCAACCTTTGGCATATTTTAGGTATCATTAGTTACAAATAGCACTTAGTGGAGAATTTACAAGTGCCCAATTGGTTTTGAAGTGAGTAGATGGCAAATATGCAATGCACGGTTGAATGTGAATACTAAAAACATCCAGAAATTTACTGATAATTGCATAGTAAAAGTGCCTTAATGTTTTTTTTCAAACTTAACTGTATAGTTTAGTAAGTGTATGACTATTTTAAAAATCTTCATTCGTCTTTAATACATTATTGATGTTGAACATTTTTCAAGAAAATGACCTCCTCACCCCAAAAGAATGAATCTTCCCTACTACTTTGTGATGTATATAGCCTATGAAATGATCTCTTTGTTGGATGCTAGGGCTTATTAAAATCAAAACTGTAGATAAAGTAAGCAAAAGAATGTAAAATCAATCAAAAAAAAAACTTATCCTAAACAAAAGAATACAACTTTTCCACGGGGAGATGAGGAATGAAATTTGAAAAACATAAAAAAAAACTTTAGACCAATATCAAATATTTGGTGTCACAAACAAATAATAACCCTATTGGATAAACTTACAACATTAGACAACCGAAAGAAAGAACTTAAGATCAATAAAAGATTACATATTCCTCTCATGGCATCATTGCAACTCATAACCTAAAAAACAAAAAGCCCATGCAAAATAAACAACATACGAAATTTGCCATAACAAAAAGACAAATTAGCAAAAATTGAGGGGAAAAGGAATAATGGGTTGCATGTAGACATCGTCCATGGGAGAGTTGAGGAGGAAGCAATTGGTGATGCCTATCTTTTGGTTCTCAACGAAGATGGGTGGGTGTGGGAAGTTGGGAGAGATAAGTATAAATATTCAATGCAACAATGACACTATATAATTACTGCCACGTGGTGTCACGATCCAATTAAAAGACCAAAATAGATAAAGTGAACCTCACTATTTTCGTAACTACTAGTAACCACCAGTAGTCTAGTAGTTACGAAAATGGAGCCTTTCGAGGGATTATAAATACATTCTTTTAGTATATATATTAGTAGTACCTCGTGCAATACACAGAACCTCATTTACAACCCCACTTCTTTTATACCCCAAACAATATCGGTATTCCCCACCTTTAACCCCTCTAGGATACCACCCTATCTTAATTAAAACCCTTTTCACCACCATAGCCCCACATGACCTCTTGCACCCTCGAGACAGTTTCGTGGAGGTGGTGATGTGTGCGTCTCATGGAGATTTTCTCAAGTGTTAGTTTTGGACTGACTCTCTCAAAATGGTGTGAATGATTTGACTCTCTCAAGATAATGCAGATGAACTAACCTAGCTTCCTCCATCTATGGTGGGTTTGGCCTGCATTCATAAACTGGGCATCTGAGTTGGGTATGGTCTTCGATTTTGGGCTTGGTGTGTAATTTTGGGTCTAGTCTGTAATTTTGAGCCTAATTTGGGCTAGGCCCACCATTTATCCCCATGCCCTAAGCCCAATAGGATTGGGAGAGAAGGCATTAGCAAGGATAAATTTTTTCTCCTCCTCTTTACCCTTTTTTTTTTCAAGTATTGACTATGTTATTGCGGCTATTGCTTTGAGATTTAAATTCCTTTCACTCAGTTGGTTTGGTGGGCACTCTGTTGGTGAAGACTTCTCTTTGTTTTGACTTTCTCTTGGGGAGCTTTTCTCTTGCCCCAAGGCTTCGGATACGGCTTCTAGAACCTCCTCATAGATAGTAAGGTCCCTGGAGGATTCATCAAAGGTAGGCTCACCTATCTCAACTCGGCAACACAACACCAAAGGGGAATACAACAATTGGATATAATCCTAGCAATGTCAGCATCAGTATAGAGAGAACTAGAAATTGAGCTCACCTTAGGACCATCTTCATCAATGGCCACCTTACCATGATACTTTTGCTGATGTGGCTATAGGGGAATACTAGCACCATAACCTCTCCCCATTTACCCGATGCCTAGCTTCACACGCAGTTGCTCCCTAGCACCTAGCCCATCTGTTTACTTGTAGGCACCCATGTCTATCCCCACACCCACACCTGCCCATGTGTCCACGCCTGTCACCATGGTGTCCCTGCCTTAGCTTGTGCCTACCACAATGCCCGCGGCACCCCTACCTCGGCATACAGTTGCATCCGCGACCATGCCTCGGCCATCGCTTGTCTCCACACTTACACTTGTGCCCTTGCCCTCACCCTCGCCTATGCCTTTGGTGCCCCTGTTTGCCATGCCTAATGAGCCTCTTGGTGCCACCTTATCTAAAGCCTGCTCCTCAAGTCCCAATCCACTAGACATCTCACTTATCACTTTTTAAGACCAAGTTGGGAGAATTGATGTGAATGGAGCTTATTTATAGCATAACTTTTAGATTTGGCAAAGTCCTATTCAAGTTGGGAGTGTTAATGAGATTGGGATTAGTCTCCTAATCAGGGTGGAAGGAGATATCTAATAAAGTTTGGAATGACAAATGTGTGTTAAGATCAAGCACATTTGTCACTCATATCGGGACGACCCCCAACAGCTGGAGAGTGATGTTAGGGTTCCTCATGTTATGGAGAGGTGTACACGGTGAAGGTCCTTCTCCCTCATAGGAGGATTTTTTTGCTTCTTATATTTTACATGAGAACCCTACTCCTAATCGATGTTGATATTACTTTTTTCCATGGGCAGGGATGTTGATCACTGGACTACGCTTTAACTATCACAACTGGAAGACTCGATTCTTATTTGTTGGAGGAGAGTGAGCTACTATGGAGGATCGGGCTTTGGTTTCCACAAGATAGGGTGTATCCAAGAGGATATGTATAAATTATACCCCCATTTTTTTATGTGTTCCTTTTGCCTTCATATTTTCAACTCCTTTTCAAGCTTGCCATAGTTGACAACAAACCAAGAGGGAAGGCTTCAGGCTATGAGGGATCATCCTGTAAAGGACTCGGGAGCCTTATGCCTAGAGAAGGTCACGCTGGGGGCTCTTTGTCTGAAGGTGATTTACCTTCTTCCTAGGCCCACAGCACTTCCTCCAAGGGGAGAGGTATGTCATATTTTATGGAGTCCTTTTGACAATATTTTCAACTTATGAAGCTAACTCCCTTTATTCTATTTCCACAGTAAACAGGTCAGGGTGGAAGTTCTCTACTCCGCTAGGGCTGCGCAAGCGACTCCTGCACCTAAGAGGGTGAGACTAGATGGTGCTCCTATAGGTTCCCAACAAGTGACTCATTGGTCTGTTCCAGTTGTTTAGGCACCTTCTTTAGCCACCTATCTAGTTGGGACATCTCCGGAGGCAAGCATTCATTCTCCTGCACAGAATGAGGCACCACGTGTTCATTTTGTGCCCATGCTTTAGGATGTGAGTGTTTCCAAGGATCGACTTTTGAGGTTCGTGTCACCCTTGGAGATTAGAGAAGTTAACCATGATGGGCTTGGCCAGGATAACCATCTGTAGTCTACGAAATTTTATCCCTCATGTCCTTTAATGACACTAACATTTTCCTCTTTGTGTATGTTTGTAGGTGTCCACAACCACTATGTGTCTTTGCAAGGTTACCCATCATGAGCACATATCGAGGGTTCTGATAAAGGAGAGACAGACATTGCAACATATTGAGGAGTAATTAAGGACGACTCACAAGAGAGATGTACCTCTTGAGGCCGAGCTTTTAGCAACTCGTGAGAGAGTCGCTTAGTTGGAGGTTGACAGTGAGGTTGCGCTTACGAGAACAAAGGAATAGCTACGGGTAGCCTATGAGAAGACACTCAAGTTGAGGTAGAGTTGTGGGGCGGCTCATGAGAGGGCTTCCAAATCTGAGGTAGAGTTATAATCAACAAGTGAGAGAGGGCTTCCAGATTTGAGGTAGAGCTATAGTCAGCCCATGAGAGGGCTACTAGAACATAGACTCACTCCTTGGAAAATGGAGAGGAAGAGGGAGGATGATTTGTAGGATGACATTGTGGGCACCTTTATTAGTGGCTACAAGGAATTCAAAGAGGCTGTTAGGTTAGCAAGAAAAAGATGATGAAAAGTGAAAGAGATAGAAAGTGAAGTGAAGTAAAAGAAAAGAAAGCGAAAGAAAATATATTTTCATGTATGTAGTTGGTTAGCTTGAAAAATTTCTAAGAAAATTTTAAAACAATTTCATTCTATAGTTTAAAAGAAAACAAAGTTACAAGAAATTTTTTCTCACGGCCACAGTCCATCCATGTGCCTAGCCTTTCTGGTGTGTGCTTTCCTAGCTAGGTTGGAGTCACCTCTTCCTCCTAGCCCTCCGGAGGTCGTCTGAATTTCTCCTAAAGGTTGTTGGTGCTTTTTCTTTCACCCTGCTTGCAATATGATGGTAGGGCTTGGCCTCTGCTTTCCATGTATTGCTGCAACTTGTCACGTTGTATAAGGTCCTCAATCTACCTCTTTAGTTCAAAGCAGTCATCAGTGTCATGGTCATGATAGCGGTAAAAGTGACAATATTTGTTTGAGTTTCTACAATTTGGGACATACTTCATCTTTTCTAGCAAGCATACTATAGGGTCATCCTAAATTTGGAGCTAAGTATGCTCAACTAAAGCATTGAGTGACGTAAGGCCTTTCGCTTGCTTTGAGGTGTAGGGTCAATTTTGTCCTTAGTTGACACTATCTCTGTCATCCTTCTACTATTCTCTATTTCGCTCTTGTCTTCACAGGGCTCCTTCCTCTTTTTCCCTCGATGGGAGGACACACCTTGTCTAGCCGTGGTGACGTCCTCAATGATCATATATTTCTAGGCCTTTGAAAATAATTCTAGCATGCGCGTTGGCGGTTTCTTCAAGACCGAGAACATAAAATTGGATGAACGTAAGCCTACGATAATGGCAGCCATGGTGACTTTGTCATCTAGCTCTTTGATCTGGAGGTCCTCCTTGTTAAAATGAGTGAGGTAGCTCCTTAGAATTTCTTCCTAACCTTGCTTGATGCTGAGCAAATGAGTAACAAACTTCTGATGTCAGCATCCCCCTATAAAGTGGATACATGTTTTCTTAGTTCAGGAAAAGAATTAATGGAAGCTGGTTTTAGTTTAGCGAACCACAAATGTGTAGATCCCTTGAGGATGGTTGGAAAGACTCTGTATGTTATTTTGTTTGGTAAGATAATATAGCTGCATGAGGGATGTCAAGGTACCAATGGACCTTTGGTCCAATGGTACTCCTTACCTTGTGAAGACTTTGTCTTCTTGAATTCAAGGGTTCAAGTCTCCCTCCCCCTCCCCTTCCCCCATATATATATATATATATACATATATCTATGTCAAGGTGGTCTAGTGGATCTTTTGAGCCATTAAAAGATTTCATAGTTGGCATCTTGAACTTTAAGGGGAGGGGATAATTGGCCACTTTAGTTATGAATGGAGTGTCAATA
>JAHQCQ010042592.1:0-32591 GCA_023539305.1 Ilex asprella
TTTTTTCCCTATTCGAGCAATGCGTGTGTGTGTGCGCATGTAGACAGAGAGAGACAGAGTGAAAAAGAGAGGACCCAGGTCCCAACATCTCTTTACTCTATTACTAACTGATTGAGTGTGTCTGCATGGAGAGAGAGAGAGACAGAGGAGAAGAAGAAGAACTGAAGTCTGGTGTTCGAGACTCGAGATTTGGACTATCTGGTGTTCTAGATCAAATTTGTGGTGTCGTGTGCTGCAGTTCGAGAGCTTGATCTGGAGAAGACGAAGGCTGGTTTTGAACCGACCAGTTTGTTAATCTTTGGTCCACTGGTTTTTCGCTTAAACTGGCTGGTTTTTCCGATTCTCCAACGGTTCGATTACCCAAACAGTCTTTTTAGTAAATCGGACTGAAGGTCCCGGTTTTATTGACCTATTTCAATTGCATTTGGCTTTCAGAAACCCTGACAAGGAAGTTTGTTTAGAAATGTTGGATTCATCTTGTGATGTAATAATTTTAATTTCTACACTTTTTTTTTTGTGGTGCTGATTTCATAACTTCAAAAAATTTCATCTTTTTTTTGCGTATTATTTAGCTTGGGACTTGTATGTTTATAAATACTTTATTTTGTTTCAGATTTCAAGGTCTCTTAGTCCAAAAATTAGTTCGATGTAAATTATAATTCGAGAAAATGGTGGCCACCATTTAATTTTGTTGGACAAATATAGATTTAAATTATATCAATGCTCGTAAAATATTTACCACAAAATTATATAGCTCACAAATAAATAAATAATTGAAAAGGAATTGAGATAAAAACAAAGAATGTGATAACCTTCGATTTGGAGAGGTGCATAAAACGTTGTCCTAAAGCTCTTGTGGCCTCCCTAGTGCCTACATGCACATATTTCTCCACATCGGGCACATATAGCAAATCTTGATTTCGTTGTCTAAAATATCAAAAATATAAAAAAATACATAATATATAATAATAACAAATTGGTAAAAGAGAAAGATAAATAACAGAGAAGATAAGAGTAGGCCTGTCAACGGATTGGATAGGGTATGGACTAAATTATGTCATATCCGAATCTGAATCCGATTATAATTTATGTGATCCGATCCAACCCAATTATCTGACTGATTCAAAATTTGTAATTCATATCCGAATCCATTAACTTTCAGATATCTAGTCCAAAAATTCAATCTGATCCGTTTATGTACAAAATAAAATCAACCTACAAATATCTCATAAATTATAATAAACTCAACTGCGTACAACCAAAAAATTATAATACTTACTCATTTGAAGCCTTAACAAACAATATAAATTAAATATGTCAACCTCAATTTTAGTGATAAATAGTGAAGAAGAAGACAAAAAGAAAAAAGGTTGCAGATGAAAAGATATTGATGTATATAAATTCACGGGATATAAAATATATAAAAAAAAGGTTGATAAACAATTCTATAGAATTTGATAAATTCGTATCTGAATCCATTAAATATAATATAACAGATTCAGATAATTAGTAAAACTTAATAATCCATATCTTGCTATTCAAATTCAAACTAATTCATATCTTGCTAATCAAATTCAAATTCGGATTATATTCGGATCAAAATTTGATCCATTAACAAATATGAGTGCAAGTCAGTGTGTATTTTGTGAGTGGAGGTGGCAGCCTTATGTAAGCTAATATCAAACGGCTAGTGGGTATAGAGTATAGTGAGTGTGGGTGCCTTTGGCATCACTTTGGTGCCTAACTTGCAGTAGATTCATTTCACTTTAGTGCCCAACTGCTCCTGAAGAAATTCATCAAATGTTGGGCCACACCCAGAGAGTTTTAAAACATTTCTATATTTTATAAAATTCCAACAGAAATAAGGTTCAAAATATTGACTGAATCCCAATTTTTGCCTTTTTTCTTGAGTACCTCTAACTTATTTTTTTTTAATTGTTGGAAGATTATGAAAGAATTCCTATTTTCAACACTGAATAGAAGTTGGTGGTGAGAATATCATTTTGTTCCCTCACTAATATAATTATGCCAACATTATCCCTATCTTGTATGAAGTGAAGCTCCATAGAAAGTGGCATCAATCTGCCTTGTTTACATTGGATAGGGAAAATTTACTTTTAATATTTGAGTTTTCACAATTCATTTTGCTATTTTTTGTGATTCATGATATCCGAAAATAGGTTTTTTTTTTTTTAACTTTAGGACCATATAATGTCATGAAATTGCGAGCATTTAATTAATTCGAACATCATTAAAAGGCTTAATGGGTGAAAAAAAGAAGCTTCTTTCGTGCTGTGAGTGCTCATCCATTGATGGACAATTGAAATTCTATTCTGAAGCAAATTAATTGAAGTTTTCAAAAAAAAAGTTGCCAAAAAAGCAACATACATATGATTTTGAAAACATTACTATATTTTTGTTTGATTGAGTGTGCAATTTGCAAATTTTAATCTTTCATGCAAATTAAAAATTTGAAGATCACTTAGGGTACTAAGTGTCATTCCTCCTAACCTTTATGGTATACAATGTGAACCCCAAATTTGTAGTAGTCACTCCACCTATTCATCCAATGGCACTCTTCATTATCACAAAAGACATCATTTTTTATCCGATGGATCTGATTTTCAAGTAATTACAAATATTTTGAGTATACATATGGAACATTGGGTCTATTAGTCTTAAGATTCGTAGCACTTTGTAGTCTTTTCTAGCTTTGATACCTATAGATTTCAATTTAATACTGTATTCTCTTCTTTAATTGTTTATTTTTGTTTGGACTAATTAATTAACTAATTATCAAGTCTGAATGTAGACCCCTCACTCATACATGATTGTTGATTTATTATGGAGTGAAATTGTGTGAAAAAATTCCTAGTGGGACTCAATTATGTGTACGCTAAAAAATGATTGATACCTCAAATCTTTGATCGGATTCAAACATTGACCTAGATTTAAATTTGAGTAAAAATAAGTTCAAATCTTTTATTCAAACTTATACTAAATTGAGGGAGACTCAAATTTTGTCTCACATTTATGTCCTTTATCTTTTTTTAAATTTTAAGTTGTGTGTTTTAGTTTAAATTAAAAATTTTACCTAAATATTGTGTTGATTAAAAATTTGAATCAAAATTAGAGATAACCTAACACCATCAATAGAGAAAGCCCATAAACAAGTTGGGAATTAAAGATATATGGAGAAATAATAATAAAATTAAAGACGTAAGACAATATTGTAAGGATAGAGAGAGGAGATTTATAGGGGAAATAAAAGACGAAATTTAAGACAAAACAATTTTGTGTAAGGTGAGGAAACTTGATGTGACAAGTAAATCGCAGATATTAATTGTTGGATGGTGTTATTTGATAAGATTACTAGCAATCAATGTCCTTTAATATATATATTTTTAAAAAAATTATTAATAAAGTATCTATATGCATATTGTTTTAATCATCAGCCTTAATTTAACCTCTTCCACCCTGAGCTGAACTCAAAACAAGCGTCTCAACTCTATCTTTCTTTCTCCCCTATCCAAAATCCAAGTTGACATCACCAACTCAGCCATTTGAAAAGATGAAGCAAGTCTAAGCCCTACTCCGACACAACCGATAAGTTGGAAACCCTCGATCTTTTGTCTGCTTCCAAGAACCAGTGCTCCTACATTGAGTGGTTCTTCCCCCACAGAGATTCTCACTGAAAAGCTTATCTCCTCCTCCTTAGACCTTGAGTCACGTGTCATGTCTGTCATTCTCCTTCACTGGTTACTCATATGTAAATGTTAAATGTGTTTCCTCTTTTTATCTGGTGAAATGCAATTGACTTGAAATCCTTTTTGTTGGACTCAGATGTCACACAGACCGCAAGACCAATCAATAAAGAACTCTGTGACACTGTATTATAGTTTGTAGTTTCTCTTTTATGTGAAAACAAGTGGCTTCAATGTTTAACATCTGATAATATGAAAAATCGGCAGAGGATGTTGTTGATTGTTGATGATCAGTTGGCACAATATTTATGGGAGAAGAGAGTAAATAAGTTGCAATAATAAAGTTGCATTAAGTTGACTTCGATGATAAGTTACATTCAGTTGACTTCAATGATAAGTTGCATTCAATTGACTTTGATGATAAGTTGCATTCAGTTTTACTCCAGTACTATTTAAAAACGACGATAGAGTGGGATGTGTGTATCGTGGTGTTGGGGGCTGCGATTACTTTCATGCAGCATTTGGAAGAGGAAGACTTGAGACAAGTTTCAGGACTTGTTATTTTCGATAATGTCTATGTTGAAGAATCCGTTGAAGACTTTCTACAAAATTTTACGTAGATTGAAATACACTGGGCTTTTAACTTGGTCCATTCAAAATGGTCTTCGAACATGAAGCTGAACTAAGGACTAAAAATTTAATTTGAGGCCTAAATTTTTTTTGCTCTAGGCGACTGTTTTAGACGTTGGACCTTATGGTCAACCATGTTGTGTCTCATCTCATTCAAAATATCTAAGTGTTTGCACATCTGACAACGATCGTAATCTCTAAGCGTTCCTCACTGTCGAATATTAGTCCATGAAACTGATTAGATGTGACAAAATTATAGGATAACACATATAATATATGTGTTATCCTATATTTTGTTTCAATTTGTCAAAAATCCTATGGGACCTTTACAAAGTGGTGCTATAGTAAAGATGTTTAATGTTACAGTGTGGCATCGTATAATTTTTTTTGGTAATTTAGGCATTTAATATATATTAAACATTACGTATGTTTTATTTCATATTCGTGTTATATGCGTGCAACAGTTCAATAGTACAATTCATAGAAATTGTAAATATAAATAGATCAAAATGGCAAAGTACACAATTTTTACTAAACATAATCGCACATTTGTTTGTCTTCCTCATCTTATGCTTGACTTGCACTTTCGAAATCTCTCCAGTTGTCCATCAAGGGTGACTTGATACACTGAGGTTCATAGCAGCGACTTTATGTGATGTTTTTTTAATAGTAGTTTTAAAATTTTCTCATTTTTTGAGATGATGATTATTAGTCAAGTTTTACACTCAAGTTTTAGTTGGAATGAAAGTCCAATGATACAAAAAATCTTACAATTAAAAGTCCAGTCCAATGACACAAAATTACAATCATACGTGTGTGTGTGTGTGAGAGAGAGAGGAAGATAGAGAAAGAGAGAATAAATAGTGATGTCTAATATGCAGTAACTTTTATACATTTTCAACCTTACGATTTTTTTGTCAAATTTAATTTTTTGAGATAATGGGATGAGGGTACCTTTTTTAGAACTTATTTGACTTTAAGTTCCACTTCCAAACTTTTCCTCCTTTAAGTCCTCTATTTCATGACTTATTTGTCAATAAGTACACATTTTAAAAAAAATTCAAATTCTTTTTGAAATGTATTCCATATTTACCCCTACCATAAATAGTACATATCTAATAGACAACTTTTATATTTCCAATATCTAAATATTAGAATGTGTGACTTTCAAGAGTCCTTTTGATTTTTGCGTATTATTTGAAATTTGAAATTTCAAACAATATTTGTATTTCATTATCTTCTTCCCGGTTCAAGCTGTTATTACCTTCTTCACCAATTCAAGCTGCTATTTTTTTTTTCTTCACGTGTTCATTGTGTTCTTCTCGGTTCAAGAAGCTTTTATCATTATTATATTTCTTCTTCATCACCAGTTCAAGCATATATATTCTTCATCACCAGTTCAAGTTGCTATTATTTTTTTTCCAACCCGTGTTCAAGAATATTATTCGCCAAACGGGACACCATTAATCTGTAAGTATTCAATATTCCGGCATCATGGTGTTTATCATCTTTATGATTTTTTCGAAATTGTGGAGCATTAAATTTTATATTTTTTTATTTTATTCTGTTGGAATTTTTCAGAAACATGGAACATTTTTTTTTGTTTGTCATTTAATATTTTCAATGTTTAATCTCTGTTTTCATTCCGAAAAAGATAAATGAAACTCTCATGCTAAAATGATTGAAGATTGAAATTAGTTTTTTTAAGCTTCTACGTCACTTTTTTCATGAAGAGTTTTGAGTTTTGATTTTTAAGCTTCTACGTCACTCTTTCGGTTTTTATTTTTTTATTTTTGTCATTGATGAAATCTGGAACATGCATTATCGTATATGATTTACTGTTTGTTGTCATTATTTCGTTTTGGGAACTTGTTACTGATTTTTTGTTTATAAACATATTTAAGGTCGTGGAAGAAATGATCATGCTATTATGCAAATATCGTCTTGAGACGTTAGTTATGAGATGTTCAGTTCTATCAAGTTTTGATTTCATTTTGCATAGAGTTTGCGAGGAATGGGATGAGTTGAAAAATGTGATTGTGCGTATGTCATATTCGATTCCAAGTCATCAGAATTGTTCATTACGAAATGATGATGACATGAAGAATATGTTTGAGTTAGTACGTTTAATTAATGCCAATCATATTGAATTGATGATGTATGTGTCTAATGATACTTCAATTGCTGTGGTTGATAATGAGTTGCTTGAAGATATTAATATTGTTGAAGACGGAGTTGAATGTGAGGTGGATTTACTTCCTCGTTTTTGTTCACATACCGAGAAAGTTCTTTTAACATCTGGGTGAGAAAATGAAATCAAGTGTGAAGGTCAGAAGTTTGAAGGTGGTGTTACCCATTTTCGGACTGCTCTATGCAAATATGCAGTTGAGGTTGGGTTTAATTTCAATTATGCGAAGAATTGTAAGACAAGAGTTGTTGCGGAATGTGCGTCGAAGTACGTTACAGGATGCGAATGGCATGTTAGTGGTACTCTTCAAATGGTGAATGATTTCTTTTACATAAGGAAACTACAAAACCAGCACACTTGTGGAGTAGCTCTACGCACAACCCAAAACAAGAGGATGTCTTCCAATTTGATTGCAGATCTTATTGTTGACAATGTCCGTGAAAACATGAACACTCGTCCAACTGAGGTGGTTAGCGATTTTCGTTCATCATATGGCCTTACAATATCATATGACCAAGCATTGTTAGGTGTGGAAAAAGCAAAATCAATGCTTTTTGGGGATTATTCTTTGTCTTATGATCAGTTACGTTGGTATGTTGATGAGGCGAATAATACAAATGCCGGTAGTCATATAGTGCTTGATTGTGATCAAATATCTAACCGATTCTATAGGTTATTTGTATCATTCAAGGCATGCATTGATGGGTTCAACTACTGTCGGCCTATTTTGTTTATTGATGGAACCTTCCTTAAAGGAAAGTATAAATGAAATATTCTTTCGACCATTGGAAAAGATGGAAATCAAGGTATAAGTTTTTTTTATATGATGTTTTTGTATTAAAAAACTGTTATTGTTTATTGTCATTCTTTTTTTTAATTGAATCTATATACTGTATCTTTTTTTGTTCTTCAATGAATCTATATGTTATTATTATACTTGGCATGTTTATTCCCTTTAGCCTATGCGGTGGTCGATTTAGAGAATGAGACTAATTGGCATTGGTTCTTACAACAATTGTCGGTGGTTTTGAATCCCGAACGAGTACTTACATTCGTGTCTGACCGGAATGCTGGGTTGTTGAAAGCTATGCCCAAGGTTTTTTCGAGGTGCCACCATATTTTTTGTTTGCAGCATTTGAAGGAAAACTTGAGGGACAAGTTCAGCGGGTCTCGGTTTTCAAATGTATTGAGAAAGTATCTGATAAATTTGTTTCGTGAGGTCGCATATGCTCCAACAATTTCAATTTTTAATGAGAAGCTTGAAGCTTTAAGACGTGAAGGTGGACCCAATGTGGACATATTCTTGGAAAATCTTCCTGATGAAAAATGGGCAAATGCTCATTTTAAAGGCAATCGTTATGGTGAGATGACCTCTAATGCAGTGAAGTCATTTAATTCTTGGATAATTAAGGCACGAAATTTACCGAACACAAGCATGGTGGACACTATAAGGGGACAACTTATGAATCAAATGGGGTGCAGGTTGGCTACATCTCACACATGGAAAGAAAATTTGTGTCCTGCTATGGAATCTAAATTACATATTGCATTTGTTGAAGGCAGCTCTTGGGTTGTGAGGGTTTCAAGCAACGAAGTCTATGAAGTCAACTCATATCCTTCGGTTTCTGTTGACATTCAGAATGAAACGTGCACATGTTTTCAGTGGCAAATTAATAGTTTTCCTTGTTCTCATGCGATAGCTGCGATACGTAAAAGTGAGAGGAATATGAACGAGTTTGTGGATTATTATTATCATGTGAGCACATACAAAAAAACATATTCTCAAGCTATATTTCCTATTTCGACTCTTGGTCGTCCAGAGGTATCGGTGGATGAAGCTAAGATATTGCCGCCATTATCTAAGAAGCAACCTGGCAGACCAGGGAAGTGTAGAATAAGGTCACGTGGTGAACTTATTCGGCGAATTCGATGTGGTCGTTGTGGGCGGTTAGGAAACCACAACAAAAAAACATGTAATGTGGCCTTGTAATTGGATTACTGTTTTGAATTAATGTTTTTCCAGTGCTCATTTAGTTTTGTTGGTGTTAATTTTGTTTTCTTTTTATAATTCAATAGGTATTTATGTCAAAAAATAATAAATTTTATGATAACAAAGAGTGTCAACTAATAGTTACTTATACAACTAAAAGTAAACCGATACAATCTGTAAAAAATAAGTGATAACATATTAAAGTATATATTGTCATCAAATAGTGGACACGGATATCAGACATACAAATAGTGTCACTAAAGTTTTACAAGAGGTAGTGATAAATATACACCAATCAGTGGCGTCATGTATTGCCCCTTTGATAGTGCCCAACTAGTGTCAACAAAGAGTGACAACAATAGATTGAGCCTAAATGATGACAATATACATTTGCCCACTCAAAGAGTTGTACCTAAAGAGGGACTCAAAAAATTGTCATGCAAAAAAGTGTCACCAAAGAAAGACACAAGAGAATGACAGTAGCTGGACAATCAATGGCATCATGTAATGCCCCATTGATAGTGTCCAAGTAGTGTCAGTAAAAAGTGACAACAATAGATTGACCCTAAATTATGACAATATATATTTGTCCACTCAACGAGTTGTACCTAAACAGAGATTCAAAAAATTGTCATGCAAATAATGTCACCTAAGAGAGGCACCATAAAATGACAATGGGGGGGTCAATCTATAGCATCATGTAGTGCTCCCTTGATAGTGCTCAAGTAGTATCAGTAAAGAGTGACAACAATAGATTGACCCTAAATGATGACAATATAGATTTGCCCACTCAACGAGTTGTACCTAAACAGGGATTCAGAAAATTGTCATGCAAACAGTGTCACCAAAGAGAGGCACCATAAAATGACAATGGGGTGGGCCAATCTATGACATCATGTAATGCCCCCTTGATAGTGTCCAAGTAGTGTCAGTAAAGAGTGACAACAATAGATTAACCCTAAATGATGACAATATATATTTTTCCACTCAACGAGTTATACCTAAACAAGGATTCAGAAAATTATCATGCAAACAGTTTCACTAAAGAGAGGCACCATAACATGACAATGGGGGGACCAATATATGGCATCATGTAGTGCCCCCTTGATAGTGCCCAAGTAGTGTTAGTAAAGAGTGACAATAATAGATTGACCCTAAATGATGACAATATATATTTGCCCACTCAACGAGTTGTACCTAAACAGGGATTCAAAAAATTGTCAAGCAAACAGTGTCACCAAAGAGAGGCACCATAAAATGACAATAGGGGGTCAATCCATGGCATCATGTAGTGCCCCCTTGATAGTGCCCAAGTAGTGTTAGTAAAGAGTGACAACAATAGATTGACTCTAAATGATGACAATATATATTTGTCCACTCAACGAGTTGTACCTAAACAGGGATTCAGAAAATTGTCATGCAAACAGTGTCACCAAAGATAGGCACCATAAAATGACAATGGGGTGGCCAAATAATTGCATCATGTACTGCCCCATTAATAGTGTCCAAGTAGTGTCAGTAAAGAGTGAAAACTATACATTGACCATAAATGATGATAATATATATTTGCCCAATCAAATAGTTGCGACTAATGAGGGACTCAAAAAATTGACATGTAAACAATTTCACCAAAGAGAGACACCATATAATGACAATGGAGGGCCAATCTATGACATCAAGTAGTTCCCCCTTGATAGTGTCCAACTAGAATCAGTAAAGAGTGATAACAACAGATTATACCTAAATAATGACAATATACATTTGTCCACTCAAAGAGTTTCACCTAACGAGGGACTCGAAAAATTACTATGCAAACAGTGTCA
Source organism: Ilex asprella (assembly GCA_023539305.1). Lineage (NCBI taxonomy): Eukaryota > Viridiplantae > Streptophyta > Magnoliopsida > Aquifoliales > Aquifoliaceae > Ilex > Ilex asprella. The sequence goes on from JAHQCQ010042592.1 coordinate 10,336, forward strand.
CCAAAGAAAGACAGGAAACAGGGAAATTAAATTAATGCAACATAAGTTGGAATAATATACCATTAATAAAATTGTTATTCAAACACAAAAATTGAAATTTTAACATTTGAACCTTAAATTACATTTCAAAATCTTGACCAGTCAAAGTATGGATATATGCAATAAACTCCCAACATTCAATTGTATCCAGTTAATCTTTGACTCCATATTTTGTCTTCAATTTCTTCCATTCATTGAAATCTTCTTCTGTCCAAGATTTGGGATGGTTCAAGAACAGTTCAATCATTTCTGACCGAAATTGTTTCACCAATGGTATTGTTAATTTTGGTTGTATTTCTTCGCCAAGTGCTAATTTCCTCATGATATAGCAAACATATAGGCCACAATCAAGCCTGCATTATGTGTATGTGCTCAGTATCAGTATGTGTATTTTTGTTCATTCACAAAACATTATGTTAAATACGTACAAGTCAGCTTTTTATTGTGGACATTTGTCGGACGAATAAATTGGCAGCACTCTATCCTTAGTCTCGACTAACATCCCGTTTGACATTTGCATATCGGATATCTTCTTCTCAACATAATCCTTCTGCATTTGAAAGTAAGCAGTTATCAATTCAAATGTAATAATTATTGCAAATCAACAATTTTATAAAATGTTGTATATAGTTATTTTGATTACCAGTATGGTTGCATCTTCGAGTCAAACATCACTTATCCCGCTTCTTGGTTTCAACGAATTGTAGTGTGTCCAAATGCCAGCATCAGTATCCAATACTAGAAGTGTCCAATGGTTTGGCTGTCGATCCTCCCTTTCACCAATCAAATTCATGGGAAATACGAAGTTTTGGTAATCTCTCCCAAGTATGAGTTTATTGTCAATTTCAACTTCACGTGCATAATCTAGCCGTAGGGAAGTCACCAAGGTCTATAATTTTCGTGAAGTGGACGATTAAACATGTGACAAATGCATATTTCTAAATATTTGTAATGTTTATATAATTATTCGTTTCATTTCAACTTACCCAACAAAGACTGTTGAAGAACAAACAACGTCCCTTAAATATTGATTGTTCGCGGGCTTCCTCAAATTCATGCAACATATCACCCCAACAGTCTATGATCTATAACAAAAAAACATGGCTGCAATTAGAACAATTTTCATAAAATGAATGAAAAAATTTAACCACTATAGTACGTACATTGTTGTAGAGCGCATCTTCTCCCATCACTTTCAAAACATCTTCAACATTTATATAACTTCCAACGGACATTCCGGGCCATATTGTTGACCTGTATAGTTACAATGCGATGATACTTAAAAAACAACGAAAGAGTGACAACATAATGAGAACCAGCCCCAAAAGAGTGATAACATACACAACATAATACAAACTAGCCCCCAAAAGAGATACACATATAAAATGATTCAGTACACTAACATAGTTCCTTCTGCTTGCTCAATGTGTCTTAATTTTTTGTAAATGGATGGATCCGTTGATTGGCAAACTTTCCACAACCTTTTCATATCCCTTTCATACTTTTGTTTCTCTTGCCTTTCTCTTGTCTTTTCTAATGAATCACCAACAATGACAATGTCATTGGAACTTTCCATGTGTTCCTTACCCTTTTTTTTAAGTTGTACTCATAGTCTGCATCCCGTTTCCTTTTCCTCTCTTTTGCTTTCAACTTTCGAACCATTGACGTTTGAACTTTCTTCAATTGCATTGGGTCTCTTTTGGTTTCCTCAACTTCTTCTCCCTTTTTTTTTACATCAAATTTGCTCTTTCCTTTATTTTCAGCACTGCCTGGAAATACTGTGGGTACATGTGCAGTTTGATATTGTTGGGTTATGAAATGAACAAACAACTCATTAATCTGTTCTATCATCTCTTCTTTTTCTTATTCAAGTCGTGCCACTGTTTCTTTCAATTGTACATTCTCAGCCTCTGATGTGTCCTTTTCTTTCCTCTTTTGTTCAACCGAAGCCTCTAGATATAATATTTGTATGTCTTGATCAATCAATGTCAACATGAATTCTGTGAGTTGAGTTGCCATGAAATAAAACAATGACTGGTTGTCTTGTTGCAATACAGAATGATGTGAGAACAAATAGTAAAACACAGTGCAATCAAAGAGTGACAAAAAAAATATTCAAACAACAATTATCAAACAAATAATAACACCAAAGAGTGACCACAAATAGTAAAAGATTATGAATAAAGTAAAGAGACCTACCATAAACAACTATTTTTTTTAAAAAACAATATTCTTAATAAAGTTGTTGTACTACTTACCTGTTCTCCCTATGTGCTGACAATATTTCGTATGATTGTTCTAAGAATTTCATTATCCTTTGATAGCTTCTTATTTTTTTCTATCCTTTCTTGATCTTTCTACCTTATCTCATAAACAAGTCTCATAGCTTCATCTCTTTCTTTCATGATTTTCTCTTTTTCATTTTCGTTACAAACAAATTGTTCAGATGATTTTCTCTATGTTGAGTCACTAAGAATCACATCAACTAGAGTATCTAATGGCCTCATTTGCTGCTTCTCTTCTCCCGTATAATCCGGTGCATCACAATCAACACGTTCTTCTTCATCAAGCTCATTTCCCTTATGATCAAGTAGGTATTTTTTTTCACCTTCAACAATTTCATTCCCCTCAATTCCATCAACTTGTTTTCTTTCTTCCTTTGTAATCTTTCGTAATATGATAAACAACTTTTCTTCTTTTGTTCTCTTCAATTTTTTCTTCATCACCTGTAAACAAACATCAACAGCATCAACAATAACAATAATTTTTTTAAACATTTGGTATTCTAAGATTTTAATCATAAACAAATACTGAAACTTACGTCTTTGGCCTTGATTTTTGCCAACGTTTTTTGTTTGATTGCCATGCTCAGGAGTGTGAAGTTCCTTTTGAGAAACCTTGGAATTTTTTTTAAGCCATTTGGTCTGATTATTGATGTGTGCTCGCATATCCAAAACTGCAAAATTCAAATACAACATTAAAAAAAATGTGTGATGTTATAAAATATCAACTCATTAAATTTAATATACGACTTTTATTTAAAGAACTAACCAGTATTACAAGGACGCATCCAGTGACTGTGTCAGGTGTCTCTCTTTTTTTGGAAAGGGATGAAATCAGTGCATTGAGTATTGATTGAGATCAGTTATATTTTCTAATCTCATCCAAATTCTCTATGTATGGAATATACCCCCAGTTTAGTGTGTGGCCCGACATGGGGAAAAAAATTGTGACTAACAAGTAAAGACAGAGTAACCTAGCAACATCCTCTAAATCATTTCATGTGCTGTCCCTTGATGCTTGGATAAGTCTACTCTTTATAATTGGTGTTGTCAACCTTCGATCATTTTTAAATCTCCTTTCAACAAATGGAGTCAACACCTTCCCATTTAATGTTGAGTCAATTTTCTCGAAACCGTCTTGAATCCCAAATATCAAACTCACATCATTTCTCCGCATTTTTACTTCTTTGGCCCCTATACAAAATCTGGAAATGTTGGCATTGAAACATAAAATTATCTCAAGAATCATGTTGTCACTTTTTCTGCACCATTTTTTGTCAACATGTTTGTCTATAATGCTCTCAAATAGCAACCAAAATGGGGTCTTCTTCAACGTTCTCTTGTGCTCTTCGTTGAAGACAATTTCATCCATTGCCCGTATAATAGCAATCATATTAGATCTATATTGTGGATCATATTTATCCACAGTCTGATGTTGTTCAGATTTTTTTTCTTCAACTATTTTCCTACACTTGAACTCATATTTTTTTGCTGATGAGGACTGTGTTTTTGTCATGCCCCTGCATAGTGTCACGTTATACTGTAACTATATTACACTAATTAAAAGCAAAATCAACGTTGAACAGTTTAGTTCAATAATATAGATCTAATGTATTTAACATTCATGAAAAACAAATGTTTTAAACACTAATAAGCAATTTTAAACGAATTCTCAGTAATAATATGGCAGTGTATTTTAATGGTCATGGAAAAGGATTCTCAGTAAAAATTTAACATAGCTACTTTTCAAAAAAACCAAAATGTACATCGATTATCTTCGAAGTCTCAAAAGAGATTCACCGAACAGTAACAAAACACCTAAGAGTTTCTCAAACTGTTATAATTCATGGAAAACGACTGAATTTAACATTAATAAGCATATTTAACACCAATAACCAATAAAAAATGTCAGCAAGCCGATTATCGACAAACCAAAGTCTATGTCGAAAAGTATAAAACTATTAATAGAGATTCACCAAAGAGTAACATCATGCCTACAGATAATGAAACTCTTATAATTCATGTACAAGAAATGTGTTTAACAATAACAAGCAAATTCAATATCATTCTCACTAAAATAAGGGATGTGTGTTTTGTGTTTTTGTATTTTTCAGACATTAATAAAAATTTAACATAGCTACTTTTCAAAAAAAAAAATGTACATCGATTATTTTCGAAGTCTCAAAAGAGATTCACCGAACAGTAACAGAAGGACTAAGAGTTTCTCAAACTGTTATAATTCATGGAAAATGACTGAATTTAACATTAATAAGCATATTTAACACCAATAACCAAGAAAAAATGTCAGCAGACCGATTATCGACAAACTAAAATCAATGTCGAAAAATATAAAACTATTAATAAAGATTCACCAAAGAGTAACATCATGCCTACAGATAATGAAACTCTTATAATTCATGTACAAGAAATGTGTTTAACAATAACAAGCAAATTCAATATCATTCTCACTAAAATAAGGGATGTGTGCTTCATGTTTTTGTATTTTTTAGACATTAATAAAAATTTAACATAGCTACTTTTCAAAAAAACTAAAATGTACATCGATTATCTTCGAAGTCTCAAAAGAGATTCACCGAATAGTAACAGAAGGACTAAGAGTTTCTCAAACTGTTATAATTCATGAAAAATGACTGAATTTAACATTAATAAGCAAATTTAACACCAATAACCAATAAAAAATGTCAGCAGGCCGATTATCGACAAACCAAAATCAATGTCGAAAAATATAAAACTATTAATAGAGATTCACCAAAGAATAACATCATGCTTACAGATAATGAAACTCTTATAATTCATGTACAAGAAATGTGTTTAACAATAACAAGCAAATTCAATATCATTAATGGATGTGGGTTTTATGTTTATGTATTTTTCAGACAATAAAAAAAAATTAACATAGCTACTTTTCAAAAAAACTCAAATGTACATCGATTATCTTCGAAGTCACAAAAGAGATTCACCGAACATTAACAGAATACCTAAGAGTTTCTCAAACTGTTAAAATTCATGGAAAACGACTGAATTTAACATTAATAAGCAAATTTAACACCAATAACCAATAAAAAATGTCAGCAGGTCGATTATCGACAAACCAAAATCAATGTCAAAAAGTAAAACACTATTAATAGAGATTCATCAAAGAGTAACATCATGGCTACAGATAATGAAACTTTTATACTTCATGTAAAACAAATGTGTTTAACATTAACAAGAAAATTCAATATCATCTCACTAAAATAAGGGATGTGTGTTTTATGTTTTTGTATTTTTCAGACAATAAAAAAATTTAACATACATACTTTTCAAAAAAAATCCAAATGTATATCGATTATCTTCAAAGTCTCAAAAAAAACATACCTAATTAAACTGAGACTGAGGCCTGTCAACAATCAATCAACAACTTGATAGCTTCTGAATCCACAACCCTCCCTCTTGAAAATAATTATATACTAATCAAATAATTTTCGTAGAGCAGAAGCTCATCTGCAAAATCCATGGAAACCCAATCTAAAGGAATTCGAAACCATCAAAGAATTTGACTAAAGAAAAGTATTCAATCAGATAAACCCAAAACTATTATGGGTTAAACACATAATAGTTTGTTTCATTCAAACGAAGGAAACAAATTTCATTATGCTTCACCAGAAATGGAAATTTTATAAAAGAAAACAAAGGAGGAATCACATTAAGATAAGAAAAAGACCCATGAAACATTTCAAATAGAGAGATACCCACTAGCTGAAAATTAAAATAAGAGAGTCTCATTGTAGAAGAGAGTCTCGCTGCAAACATTTCTGGCGAAGAACCGCAAAGTAGACGGGCACAATGAAGTTTTTTCTTTGTCTTTTTCCTGCAACCCGCAAATCCGGCGACAAAAGAAATTGGGAACACCCAACTCCGACGACAATACAGATTCACTCTTCCAGCAACTCTTCCGGCAACTTTGTCTGAAGATTTGATGGTAACGAATGAAAGGGTAAAATCTTTGGAATTCAAAAGGTTTTATGAAATGTTTAGTTTTGGGTATTGACATTAATGGCTCTTTAGTAACTAGTGCCAAGGAATTAACGATCATGAGTCCCAAAATCGATCGTCTATTCATCTTCCTTGTATAAAAAAGGGCTTTTAAGTCTTTTTATTAAGGAGATATTCTTGTATCCCAAATATTTTAAAAAGAGGACTTTTGTCCTAATAAGTTGGACAGAAGGTACCGGCCTCCCAATCCCCCTATTTTTTTTTTATCATTGGGCTGGACTTTTGGGCCCAAGATTTGTTTGTTAGTTGGAATTTTATTTTGGTTTTTTTGTTGGAATCAATTTTTATGGGTTTAAATTTGGGAGGTTTTGGTGGCCAATCCACTATGATATAAGGAGTGAATTTAAGGGGCATTATGGACAATTTATTATAAAAAGAAACACAAGTGTAGACACGATTTCCAATTCACATTTTAAAAGAGAAAGGAGAGAAAATAAGTGGACTGGAAAAGACAGGAGAGGGGATGTATCTTTTAGAATTCAAATATATATAACACATACATATATATAATTGTCACTGTTCTATTGAGGCATTATCACTGTGGTGGGATAGTGAAAATGCCACAATAATAGTGCTACATTGCCACTGGATAGTGAAAAATATCATAGTGATAGTGTCACTCACTTTCATGAGATAATGAAAATAACACGGTGATAGTGGCACTATCACTATCAAAAAAATATGGAAAGAAAATAACGAAATAGAGATGATAAAGAAATTGAAGGAAGAGAGAGGAAAAAGAAATTAAATGAAGAGACATGAGAGAAAAAGAATAGGACCGATGAGATAGAGGAGAAAGAATAACTGAATGAAGAGAGATGATAGAAAAATTGAAGAAAGAAAGAGGAGAGAAAAATTAAATGAAGAGATAGAGGAGGGAGAAACAATGAGACAAAGAGAGAAAGAGAATAATGAGACGAAAGAGATAGAGAAGAGAGAATATAATAGACGAAAGAAAGAGTCAAACGAGTTAATCAAAAAAATGATATTCTTGTCATTAAAAATATACAAGTCGGCAAGTGTGACCACATGCCTCATATACTGCAATTATATGTTTTTAATGATTTAAAATATTTGTGCTTGTCCTTATTGCCAAAACATATTGAAATGGTGTACTACTGACTTCCAATTTTCAATTTATATTATGATGCACTTGAATTCTTGATATATATACACACACACATAGAGTTTGAATTTAAACTCTTTAATTGTAAAAAAATTAAAATTAAGATTATTTATCTCTGTCTCTAAACTTTTTCTAAGGTTTCTTAATTGGTTTTGTGAGAGCATTTATTGTGTTGTTATGGGTATATTAGACATTTGTTTTCCAAATAGACTTCTACCCAAAATATTTTTCCGCTTGAACTTCTAACCTAATAAGTGTTAAAAGGTGTATCAACTTCAAAAAAATCCTAATATAAATTCACACTACCAAAACTGTGACATATGGAAGGTGTGACTCAACAAAAGCTGTGACAACAAACTTTGACTCCAGAAAAATATCATTATATGAAATGAAAGACCAATTGATTTCATAGTATTACTAGAAAGTGTGACTGAAAAGAGTAACATCAAACAAGAGGGATTTCATAAAAATTGACTTTAGAAAAGCAACAAAATAACAAAAAAAAAATCACTATCAATTCGTCCTTCACAGCGAACGAGTCTCCGTCGATGCCGAGGATTGAGTCAATTGGATCTTTAGTCCTCTAAACTCCAACAATCTAGAAGACTGTGTGCATCCAAACAATGTAAAAAACAATGAACTAGAAATCAGAGCCAATGAGATCGTTGGAATAATTGAAGTGCGAGGGATTGCGACGGTTTCGAGCACATCAACCATTGGACTGAAATTATACATAGGAAGACAGAGAGAATTGTAGTTCTTTGAGGTTTTGAATTTTGGCGGGGAGAGAGAGAGAGAGAGACTAGGGGAGGGGAGATGGCTGATTGGTGTTTGTTTGGATTTAAATTATTCGAGTGGACGATGATAGAGAAGTGGGATGAATGAGGCATCCTTTCAAAATTCAAATGGTTAATTAATCTCTTAATTTATGAAACATCTTATTTAATAAAATAGAATCACAAAATTATGAAACTGTCTAATCTAATATACATGAATTAAGGTAAGGACAATTACGTAATACAAAAATATAAAAATTGTAAATGTGTATCTAGTCACCAAATTTGTAAGAGTATATGGACTTAATGACTGAAAAGTCTAAGTCATGTACTTTAAAACAAATAAATTCCCTAGAGTATACCCCTCTCAATTTGCCTTCATCGTCTAAAACTATGGGCCTAAAGTCGAGACTTTATCAGCCTTAAGATTGGGCCAGCCCTAATTGATTTAAAAAAAAAATGAATTATTAAAAGGCCCACCCATAGATGATTTTCTGGTTCCACCATGCTCTTTTGTGTGACAGTTTGGTCCTCAATTCTTTAGCTATACAGAAATCGAATCTTCTTAAGCTTTATGGGCAACAATGTGAACCCCAAATCTGTTGTAGCCACTTCATCTATTCATTTCAGGTTGGAAATAGCAACAAAAAAACCAGTAAGACGTATCCAATGATGCCCCCCACCCCCACCCCAACTGCTTACCATTAATCATGGACCCCGGACAAGAAGGAAAGCGCTTAAAGGGGCTGTTCGGTAAGAGAGTATGAGAAGACTTGGTAAAATGAATTTAGAAAAAATAGTTCAAAAGATCTCCAAATTTTATGTTTGAATTAAAAATTTAATCCTGAATTCTCAAACTCGGTCCGTAACTGACTCGAATATTAAACTCATGATCATAAGTTTCATCAAACCTAGGAAGGGGGTGAGTTTGGGAAGATGAGTTAAGGGTTTAAGGATATAAAAGATAATTGTACCCCTTAATATGGGTATGAATTAGATTGATTAAAGGCAAAATAGTCATTTATAGGATAAATAGTTATTAATAAGAGTAATGCTACATATCCCAAATTTGTATCCCAAAAGTGCATCCCAAATTAATGGGAACCGTTGGATGAGTGGGTCCCAATGAAAAAAATTGGTAGGACCCACTCATCCAACGGTTCCCATTGATTTGGGATGCACTTTTGGGATATAAATTTGGGATATGTAGCATTGCTCTATTAATAATTATGATATATCCGTAAGTCTTACATGTGTATTTATTGTATTCCAAACATGGATATGGACCGAATTTAATATTCAATCTCATCTTTGTAGAAGTTTGGATTTGGAAGTGTTTAGGGAAACTAATCCAAACATTCCCCAAAAATTCATCCAAACAAGTTTCAAAGGACTCGGGCTTCCGTCGAACGCGTAGCAAATATGAGTCAGTCAATGTGGCAGCCCCATGGGCCAAACCAACCCATGGATACATCTGGATCCACATCCGATTCTTTTAGATTTCATTTTTTGGTAATCTCAATGCAATTCTATCATTCATCCCTCTTTCTAAAATATATATATATATATACTCAGTCATTCTCTAAATTTAAGCCTCATTAGTGGGTTCTGTTGAATCCCACTGATCAACAATGGAATTCAGTGAAAATAAATAATAGATTATTAAATTTGATTGAAATAAAAAAGTTAACTAGGGTTATTCACCCGAGCCGATTGGCAAAATTTTTTGGATTCTATGTTCCGAGCCGATGAGTAGCACAAGAATATTTATTTGGCTGACCTTACACGATTGAGAATAATGTTCTGAACTGAACTTCGTCCAAAAAATAAGCTTGAAAGGCTGGATAAGAATGTGAAATATCTCACAAATTTTTAAACTTTAAATTATTAATTTCAGAATATTTTAACAACTCAATTACCAAAAGTTTGAGTTACTTTTACAACTAGTGTTAAAATATATAATATAAATGATATGTAAACCAACACAATAAACTAATAAAATTACAGAAAATGTAATAAATTTGATTAATATATTCTCTAATAGTCTAAAACACCATAAATAAAACACAATCGTAATTCATGGGCTTGTTAAAAAATAAACAAAACGATATTGATTTATGACACACATTATTAAAAAAATATATATACTAAAAAAACCTTCCATTAACCACACAAAAAAATGTGAAAGCTAAATTATTAGATAAAATAGGGTAGAAATATTATGAAACGAGTCGATAGACGAACTTTTGAACACCCCTAATTTTAACAATCCATTATTTTTTTTGGAAATTGTTCCACCTTTTTGTGCACTTCTCGTATGGTAGATGATGGGACAATCATCCGTTATTTGGACTCGTGACTATAAAAAAATGATAAAAACGAGTTGTTTCTTTCGGTCCTGAAAAATTAAATGAGATGCATACATGAACAAAAGGCTCGGGCTTGTTGGGTAAGTGAGAATATAGACCTGTATGCTAGCAGAAGTCAGTTCTACAACCATTCAACCATGCCTTGTTGAGAAAATGTGGATAAAATTGAAGCTAAAATGAATCGTATGGATCTTGCAACATATAGTTTCTCCTGAAGAATAGACCAGCTACTCATGCAATCACACAATACCCTCTCAATTCATCTAAATAAGAAATGCTATCATCAGTACATCTTCCATCGCTTCAAAACTCCGAGAGTCATGCTATTACTCTCATTTAGTGTAATTTACATTAAGAATACAGTTTGAACCAATTCATCCTTAGTTAGGAACACTTACTTCTCTCAGGACTTTTGCAGCGTCCTCTGGAAAAACAGGATTTATGTAACAACCCGTTCCTAACTCGAATCCCCCTACACCACTCAACTGGGGTACTATTTGAAGAAACCAGTGAAGGTAAGGAAACTGTGAGGGGGTGACATGAAGTGGGGAAGCGTGGATCATGAAATTGAATGGTGGATTGTTCAACTGCAAAGACATCTTTAGAAGCAGAAGTTTCAGTAAACCCCCAAGATCAACCGCCTGCAAAATTGTACATTGCAATTATTTATGCGTCTAAATTAAAAACAACCAAGTTGCACATGTTCAATAAGAGCAATCAAAAGAAAACACACGGAAAAGTTACGATTTATTATTGCAAGTGATGCAGGATTTTCTACAAGAAAAGGGTATATATTGCTGCAATAGAGCAAAAACATTATGTGGAGTAACGCAAAAAATACCTTCTCGGCATCTATTTCGTGAAAATGTGAAGAGTGGTCCCGAGGAATGATCCATATTTCAATAGGAAAAGTGGCAGCAAAAGGAACAACAGAAATGAAATGGGTTGATTCATCAATTAAAAGGTTCTTTGATCGAATTTCACAAAGACTGCACTTCCCAGTCAAATCAAAATGGTCCTTCATACTCGCGATACGGGCAGAAACAGTTGGAGGAATAATCGGAAGAGACATTATCTGACTATGAGAATGACTCATTGAAGCTCCAGCTGAAGCACCATGGTTTTTGAAAACCTGAAAATTAGATTAACAAACACAGTTGATATCAGATAACTTAACAAAAGGGAAACGGGCGTGTGTGTGTGAGAGAGAGAGAGAAAAGGGGGGGGGGGCAGATTCAATGAAAAGAAAAACACGGAATCGGAACGTTGGACTTATGTACAGAACGAAATAAAAAACTGGAATATTTAGCAGGTATGATTAATATATGGCAGCAATAAGCTAGAGAACAATCCAAAATTAAAGCCATCGACAATTTATGGCACATATGAGTGCATGCTTTTCATTCTAGGTGCTGGTTTGTATGGATTACCTCAAATCCTAGACAATGTAAGAACCCTGATAAATACTTATGGCACCCATTTCCTTTTTTCTTTCTAAGGCCTACATTGTACTAAATACTCACTATCATTCATGTCCTTCGTGCATACCAAACATGATGTTATTACGTGGTATCAGTCTGTAAGCTTTTGAGTAATAAAAAAGAAAAGAGTTTTAGTTTAGGGAGTTATGGGGTGGAATTTCTATTTTACTAATTTGGTAAACAAAACTGAATTTCACTGATAGGAAACATTCGCATTACAAATCAATGGAAAAGATTTAAGAAACAGGATGCTCGTTGAAAGAAGTAAAAAACTGCAAAGTTGAAACTAGACAACCTTTTTAAAACCAAAGCACTACTAAATGTATATCTCGCAAGGTTACGAAATGTATGTCTACCATATCATAAAGCTAAGCAACACTACTCCTCCAGATCAAATACCAGGTACAGCATAGCAGTTTTTCCAACACATAAACCAGCCCTTGCTTGCCTCAGAACGAAATGACCTCTCTCATTCAGCAGTTAAAACCGATACATTGCAGAAATGCCAGATCATGGGTCTTGTGGGGATTTAAATGTATCATTTAACTTCTTCTTTATCTGCCTTTTATAGACATTATCTTTGATGGTTCTGTCTCTATTAACAATTATTTGGTTTGTAACTCCCACACAATTCTCTCTTTTGAAACAAAGTTGTGGATGATCATTTTCCACCTTTCTTTAGACTCAGCCGTGTGGCCTCCTCTGAATGTCTTTGGATTTTCTGGATATGGATGTATCAAACATTTTTATAATTTTATATTTTAGGTCCAAACAGATACACGATCCATTGATGGGCAACTGAAATTCTATTATGAAGCAAATCACTTGAAGTTTTCAAAACTTTTGACACAGAAAGTAGGTTCATCTAGTGAGCAACGAGGTCCATGTCTCCTTTGTATGACAGTTTGGTCCTCAATTCTTTAGGCTACGCAGAAATTGGATATTCTAAAGCATTATGGGCAACAATGTGTATCCCAAATTTGGGATAGCCACTTAAAAAAATATTTCAGTGTACGAGACTCTTGTCATTATAGGGACTTCTGGAGGTTAAATATACGTAACCTTATCCCTGTAGATAAAGAGGCTGTTTTTCGCGATTTGAACTCATGACCTTCAAATCATAATAAAACAATCTTACCATTGTAGTAAGCGCCGTGCCCAATGTGGTAGCCATTTTATCTATTCATTTCATGTTGGAAATAACAACAAAAAATCAGGAAAAGGTATCCAAATTAAGCAATATTTAAATTTTGCCTCAAATCTTTAATGATCAAATTTTATTCTTTTTTTAAATTTGGGTTTGTCCTCGGTTTGAGTTAGTTTTTTTTTTTTAATTTGAGTTTGTCTATTGTTTTATATAAAATCAAGCCTTTTACCTAAACATTAAGTTGAATCAAAATTAAAGATGGTCTAATGCAATCAACAGAGGAAGCATATAAATAAGTTGGGAAGGAAAGTTGTAGAGAGAAATAATAATAAAATTAAAGAGAGTAGAAAATGAGAGGGAGACAAAAGACAAAATCTGAGATGTAATCAGTGTTGTATAAAGATAAACATTAGAAATTTTTTATAAATTTTTTGAGGAAATTTGTTGATGTGAGAAGTAAATGCCGGTTTGATGATGTTATTTTATTAATAAAATAGCTGTCTTGTATTACCCAAAATTATAATTTAAGAATAAATCTGAATAATGTTTGTTTTAATCATCAGCCTGTAAGTCAAACACGTTAAACCTCCACTTCCTAGGCGTCTTCCCCTCCATCATCCCCTTCTATCTCCCTCTGAGGTAAACCTTTCTTCCACTCTCAGCTGACCCAAACAGAGCAAGCGCCTCATCTACCATCTCTGATCTCTCTCCTATCCGAAATTCCAACTCAGCCATGGTGGAACTTCCAATGCTTGAAAAGAAAGTGAAAGCCAAAGCCATCTGTGAACCCGATGAAACCGACAAGTTGGAAGAGCTAATCACCGATTTTATGTCCGTTTCCAACGACACGCGCTCCGACGCCAAGTCGATTTTTGAAATCTGCATAAATGGACCCGACCCACATGTCTTCGCTAACAAGCTTTATCGCGTGCTCTCCTCCTCCCTAGATCTCAACTCATGTACCATTTCCGCCATTCTCCTTCGCAAGACTCTCATCAGTAAATTTCACCCGCCGCCCTTCCTCCGTTTTCCTGCTGAAACGCAATCGACTCTAAAACGCGGTCTTTTGAAATTAGTTGACACATCCGTTGACACACCTACAAGACCAATCAATAAAGAACTCTGCCACACTGTATCAGCGCTTGCAGCTTCTCTTTTACCTAAAAAAGAATGGCCCCAATTCTTACCCTTTTTGTTTCAACTTGTAGCATCTGATAAAAAGAGGGCGTTGTTGATTGGTGCTCATTTTGCACAGTATTTTGCACAGTATGTAGGGAAGGGACTGAAAGAGTTGCATTCAGTTAACTTGAATAAGGAGTTGCATTCTGTTTTTTTGAAAAAAATGACAGAGGGGGAGGGGGAGGATGTGCGTATCGCGGTGTGGGGGGCCGCGATTAATTTCATTCTGTGTTTAGAACAAAAAGATTTGGTCAATTTTCAGGATTTGTTGACAGCGATGATGTCTACGTTGAAGAAGGCGCTGTATAGTGGGAATGAAACGATGGCCGACGCCATTAACACGTTGAAGTTATTGATAAATTTGGCCGGGATGAAGCCGACGTTTTTGAGGAAACAAATTGTGGAGATGGTGAAGACAATATTGCTGATGCGCGATGATCATAGTTTGGAGAAAGAGACGACGCGTTTGGCCATTGAATTCGTTTTGACATTGGTCCAGTTCGTTTTGACGTTGGCCGAGGTTGAGGAAACGAATCCCAGGCTGTTGAAACTTGGGACAGAGTTTGAAATTAATATGGAGGAGATGTGGGCCGATAATGAGAAGACATCTTTCCGATGTACCAAAAAAAAAGATAATGAGGAGACTGATAATTATGTGTCTTGGCGGGATTGTGTGCGTAGGCTGAGAATTTTGTCGGATAGGAATGATATTTTGACTGTTGCTTTGCAAGTGTTTCCGGCGTATTTGGCTGCTCCTAAGGGGCAAAAGCGTCATGCCGCACTCATTGCGCTCTCACAGAGTATAATTAAATGGAATTGTTGGGAGGTATCAGAGTTTTACTTTTCATATTTAGTTTTGTTTTTACTTTTATTTTGCTATTACCGCATGGAGATTTAAAAAAAAAATGCTTGTGACTTTTGTAATTATTCCCACCATTTTTTTAAAATTACTTTAAATTTAAATTTTTAATCACTTTTTTTAATTATGTAACCATTTCCACCATTTTTTTAAACTAATTCAAATTTAAATTTTTAATCACTTTTTTAATTATTTAAACAATTTAATAGTTAACTGTTAAATAATATTATGGTTATGGAGGATTTAATGGTAAGGTGATGATAAGAAGAGATAACAACACAGCAGGATGTTCACTTATTTTAGTCTGATGATGAGAAATGGGATCAATTGATTATCAAACATCTTTCTATTCTTAAGATTTTTTGACTTGGATGTTAAGTTGCATTCAATTTTACAACAGTGTTTGAAAAAAGAGGAAGAATGGGATGTGCGTGTTGAAGCTTTGGGGGCCGCAATTAATTTCATTCAGTGTCCGGACTTGTTGACTTCGATATTGTCTATGTTGGAGAAAGTGTTGGAGGATAGGGATGAAGCGAAGGCCAGCGAGGTGTTGGAGTTGTTGACAAAGTTAGTGGAACCGACGTTTTTGGTGGGGCAAATTATGGAGTGGGTGAAGAGAATGTGGGAGATTGCGAATATTGATGGTTTGAACATAGGGACGAGGCGTTTGGCCATTGAGATCCTTTCGAAATTGGCGCAGGTCGAGGAGATAGCGCCTTGGCTGCAGCAGAATGTGAGGAAGTTGTTTGAAATTTTGATGAACACGTTGGACTATATTAATGATGATGATCCTAATGCAGATTATGTGTATGCATGGGAGAGTAGTAATCATTGGCCTTGGAGGAAATGGTTGAATATGTTGTTTATTGCGGTGGATGGGAATGATATGTTTTATGTTGTTTTCGAAGTGTTATCGGCGTATTTGAATGCTCCTGAGTGGCAAAAGAAGTATAGCGCATTCATTGTGATCGCACAGAGTATAGAGAGTTGTCGTGAGGTATCGGAGCTTTACTTTTTATGTTTGCTTTTGTTTTTACATTTATTTTGCTTTTTATAATTGCTTTCTTGTTATTACCTTAATTTATGTTTTGTGATCGGTTTGTCTTTCACAATTTATTTTCTATTTGTTTTTCAATATATCTCTCTATGTATATAAAAAAATCAATTTAAGAATGAGAAACCTTGAGAAAACTTCTCTTTCTAAATGCTTAATTAGCTCATTCCAATTAAATTCTTCCACCACTTCTTTAAACTACTTCTAATTTAATTTTCAATCACCTTTTAATTATTTAAAATTTAAATGAATATCATTTTACCACATTAAGGTAATTGTTCAGTAATATCAAGATTAGGGAGAATTTGGTTATAGAGTAATGATAAAAAAAGATAACAAATTTGGCGAATCACACAGTATGCCAGTTAGTTTTAGTTTAATGCTAAGATATGTTCTAAAGATTTTTTGTTTACATTGTTTTTTTTTTTTTTTCCATTTTCTGGACACAGGTGACAATAGAAAATTTGAAAAAAATAGTGCAACTGGTTTTGAGCCCATTTCCAAATGCCCACCGTTATGTGCAGTGTGCAGCTATTGAAGCAATTCAGAAGTTACTTCTACATTTATTATGTTTTGGCTTGCATGAGGAGGTTAGTGGGCTTATTATTTATGTATTTTATAAGTGCGTCCAGATTTTAGTTGTTTTCTCTTAACAAAAAAGAGAAGCATTTTCTTTTTATTTTAATGAATTCCATTTTAACACATTAATAGGTATTTTTCTAGTAATATTAGAGTCAGGAATGGAATCTATATTTTATCTTGAGGGGGGCCAACAATGACATAGACAAATGATAAATTGTTATTTATAAAGAACCTATTAAATTTGATTTTTATGTAATGTCATTGAAAAAATTAATTTTGAGCACAAAAATAAAAAATTGGATCATATCATCATAAAAATTTATTTGTGACAATATTATCATCCTCTTTTTTTCTTGTTTATAATTTAACTTTATGTCTATAAATAAATTATGCTCACAAAAAAAATCATTTATTTTTTTCCATGGTCATCAAAATAATCTCACAAATGTCTTCGTTAGTACAAACGACACTCATCCATTTGATTACATCCTAAATTTTTATTAAATTCATTGATCTTTTTGAATACATTAAGTGAGATACTTAAACATTGGATGTTTTGAAAAGTTGGAGGTTACCAATAATTTTTTTTGAAAATATAGGGGAACAATGGTAAGTTTTAAAATTTGAGGGGTGCTATGGCCCCCTAGGCCTTCTCACAGTTCCGTCCCAGATTAGAGGTAGGGAGAATTTGGTGGTAAGACTTTGCAAAGAAGAACAAAAAAAATATGTGCATGACAAGGGTTGTTCACTAGTTTTGGTCTAATGCTGAGAATTGAATATGATCAATTGATTGTCAATCACCATTATGGTTTGAAGATTTTTCGGATATATTTTTTGATTTTTCATTTTGTGGACACAGATGATGAGAACAAATTACGAACTAGTAATGTCGATGCTTTTGAGCTCACTTCAAGATGACGACCTTGTCGTGCAGAAAGCATCTATTCGTGCAATTGAGGTGTTGGCTTTGATTTTGGGTGTACACTTACAAGGTGGATGTCACCTCGTGCTACCTGCATTAGCTAAAGTGATGAATGACTCCCCAAATCAAGACATGCAGGTTAGTGGGCTTATTTATGTACTTTTACTGTGCTCTGCATTTGAACTTGTTTGGGACATGACACTCAATCCTGCTAACCTTTTCAGCGAATTAAATGACTCTAAATGAGGGCATCCACATTTTAGTTGTTTTCTTTTAACATAAATGAGAAGCATTTTCCTTCTTTCTGTTGGGAGGATGTGTCATGTCATGTAGGCAAAATACTTATTGATATTTTTTATTTAAATTATGCAATTAAGAGTAATATAGTAACACATAAAACTGATCTAATTGCATAATGGAACGGTTTAAATTTTTTATCAAATCTAGTGTTTGACATTATGTCCTTAAAACAGATTTCACCTCCAATGTGGTGATTATGGGTTCTTTAGCATCTCCCTCTCATAATACAACGATCACACACACAAAAACACTGTAATCTATATGTACAGCAAACTGAAAATTGTATTTCATTTTTTTGGGGGATGGGGAGAGGGAGGGAGGAGGGGGACTTAAATTTTTGACCTCAGGAAGACAAAGCCTTCACCAGATAAGAAGTACCATTAGACCAAAGACCCATTATATTTCATACTCTTAGAAATGGACACTACATTCTAATGACAAAAATTAGGTATGCAATGACCAGTAATCACGAATGTTATAAGTGTTTTCTAAGTCCAGAATGCTAATTAATTTGGGTTCATTACAAGAATTAAAATCTTATGAAACAAGTTTTTGTTACATCAGAATTTACTGTCACAAAAAAAAAATGTGTTTTGGAGGGAAAAAGGTTTTTTAGTGACGATAGTGTTGTTATAAAAAATTTATTTATTGTTGTAAATACTATTTGAAACGTAATATTGCTGTCACAAAATTTTTTTGAAACTGCATTAATTACGGCAAGGTATTTGTGACGACATGCCTCACCATAATAAGTGTAGCCTCAAAAAATCCTTGTGGTGACAACAACCATCGCAAATACTATTTGTGACAGCAAATAAACGTTTTATAACAATAATACCACCCCAAAAAAAATTCTCAAAAACACATTTTATTTGACAATAAACATTGTCACCTCAAAAAACCCTATTTGTTGTTGTGATTATTTATAGACGTAGAGGTGAGTGTTCGAAATAGCTCTCACTGATCAAATGCAACCCAAATGACGCCATTCATGCATGTCCATTAATGAACATACAAAAAATTCAAATTCGAAATTTGTGAAAAATTCAAACTCGAACCAATGATAATTTGAATTCAAACAAGCAACAATTAAAACTCGGGTTAAGAAATTAAGGACATTATCAAAAGAATTTTATCAAAAAATATAAGATTGAACCCATCCACAAACTCACAGCTGAGCCCAAGCCCAGCCGAGCAATGGTTCGTGCGCACATGTGTGGTCAATCCCAAATTCATTTAGGTCCTCTGTCGCCCACAAAAGTGGAGTGCCCTTTTGGACCCAATCCAAAGTGCAAAATTGAGATATATATACTCGCCAAATTATTTTTGCCCAACCAATGTGAAATTAGAGTCAAATCCCACTTTGCCCCAACATTTATTTTTACATTTTAAGAGTATCACTTTGGAGCTTATTTTCTCATTTAGCTCTTACTCGATTTGAACAAACGAATATATTACGTTATTCTTCTCGTGGAATACATAGATCACAAACTCACAAAAAATTATTCAAACTCATAAGTGAGTCCCACTTTAATTTAGGCTCAAAATCTACCAAAAAAAAAAAAAAAATTTGTCCAACATTTCCTGAGCTATTTTTCCTAAATATGAAGGAATAAAATTTTGTTCATAAAAGGACTATTTGTCTGTCTCTTGGACAAGTACCATTCAGTTGTCCTTCTTATGTAAATTATAGTCTACCACTGTGATGAAAGAAGAGATCACTCGACGATGATGTTTATTTTTATTGTTTTAAATCATCATCTATTTTAAAAATTTAAGTTGTTAGGAAAAGTGTAACTTAAGTATTTATCTTTTTACATAACTCCTCACGTACAAGCTAGATTTTATGTCTAACACATGAAAAAAAAATTATGATCAGGTGGTGACGATATCTTAACACTGGACCTTTGCTCTAATACTATATTAAACAACTATCTATTCTAAAAGTTTAAGCTGTTAGAGAATTTGTAACTTAAGAATTTGTACTTTAACTTTGCATATTACATGTTTAAGAGGTTCGTTACTTGTTGAGTGGGGGTCATGTAGTTTAATTGTGCTGTCACGACTGCAAATTTTTATACCTCTATTGATAAGCTCATTCATATTTCATGAATGTTTTGGAAGCATTTGTTCTTTTATCCCTTCCTTCTTCTACTGCTCTCTTTTTGTTATTGGATCTATTTTTTTCATCACATTCTTGAAATTGTTGTTTGTGATATTCCAGATATAATAAAATTACTTATTAAAATCTCTTTTTATATCACGCAACTTAGAATAAATAGGAACAATAAAAAACGAAACGGTTATACTAATATGCATGAAACAGTTACAAGTATGTACGAGATAGTTACACATAAATTTGTAATCAGACCAATATATAAACTGACTTGTTTGCAGATCAGGAACTGTTATTGAACTTTCTGCAAATCAACACTAGTGTTTGACATTATGTCTTTAAGACAAATTTCGTCACCACACTTGGTGCTTATAATTATACAAATCAAAGCATTTGTCTTCCAGTATACAATGATCTTCATGTCAATAGAAGTAAAACTTCAATCTACTCGTCCAGCGAATCATAATTGTGTTGTGTACTTTCAAATGCAACTGTTAGTGCCGAAAATATCACTATACGAGACTGGCTTAAATGCCGAAATTTAGTGTTACAGAATAAAGTTAATCTAGGTATAGAGAGAATAGTGGCTGATCCGGATAGTCATCATGTCAAACGGATGCAACCCAGACGAGACTCCCCTTTTTGGAGCATAGATTCCACATGCAACGTCGATGACCTAGAGAATAGGTTAGACACTAGGTACACATGAGATCACTAGCCAGCAAAGAGATCATCCGAAGGCCACGACGACAGACAGGCTTTAGATAGAAGGTCAGTCAGTTAGACCCAGTATAGCTTTAGAGGTACACTAGAAGGCTAATCTTGTTCACTCACCTTCAGATGTTTCACCTTCGGTATTGCATAAGCAGCTGAACTGGACTAACCTAACTCTTATCCATATTTGTACTAACCTTAGTAATCTGCCAAAGTATCTGAAAAACAAATGAGTTGGGATCAAGATAGAAAAAAAATAGAAATAAATCTACACTTGTTGAAGGTAAAGTTTGGAAATAGAACAATTCCTTATGTTGTGTTTCAAAAGATACCATTTTGTATTAATGTTTACTCTTGAACAGATACAACTAAAATTCAGGACTAAAGGGAACACTAATCTGAATCAGTGTGAATATTAAATGCAACTGGTACTGAAATTAAATTTCGGATTAAAAAATTCACACCCAATTCGTTAAACGAAATTTTTTCAAAAAGATAAGACTTGGTGTAATCAACACCCGTGTCCGGTTGAGTCGGGTCGTGGCGAAGCGAGCGACTCGTGTGTGTGTGATTGAACTGAAAGCATGTAGGCACTCGCTCAACTCATAAAATTATGGTACTCCTTGGTGCCGAATCTCATAGAACAAAGTTGACCTATTTATGCTCATGTAGAATTTATTTCCCAACTAATGTAGGATTGTTGTCAAATCCTATATTGCACAACTTTTATTTTCATAAATCAAGGGGGTCACTTTGGAGCCTATTTTCTCATTTATTTCTTACTCGATTTAAGCAAGAAAATATACTACGTTATTGTCTTTACGGAGTAGAACACGAACGCATAAAAATTTACTCAAAACAATGAGCAAGTCCCACTTTAATTTAGGTTCAAAGTCGACCAAAAATTAAATTTTAATGACTAAAATCTGTTTTAGTCCAATAGAATATTGATAAGCTACGGTTGAAGTTAAGTTATTGAATTGTCCAGTGTGATCCAAGTAAGTTTTATTCACGGTACTTTTGTATGATGTGGGAAGCTACCTTTGCAATTGTTGCGACTTGTTTGATGTGTGCTAGTTCTTGTTCATCTTTATTCGGGTGTTGTATTAGGGGAGATTTAACTTCAGGAAATGTTCGGCCGGGGTGCAATCGTACTTATAATGGCCGTAGCCTATTAAGGCTATGTTTGTAAGATGTAAATTACTGCTATTTGGACCTTGAACCTTTTATGATAGCATGACTTCATTCATGTTG
>JAHQCQ010042593.1:0-32548 GCA_023539305.1 Ilex asprella
GAAATTTGAGTATTTAAGACTTCAGACCACGTACCACCATCAGTCTGTACATCAACTGCATAACGGATGGTATATCCATTCAAATCACCATTACTCTCATTTTGTTGACGTAATGGCCCCCAACGTAAGCGCAAACGAACCGCATCAAGTTCTGTATTATTAAATGCTTTGACCCATGGCGTTTCAGACTTTAACTCAACCCCAATCGCTGTTTCAGATGAAATGTCTGGAAATCCCTCAATATAGGTTTGATCATTTGTACCCTCACGAGTATCTACACTGACATTTTCAAAATTCCAATTTCCATTTGCGTCTTGTAAAGGTGTGTCATCTAAAAAAATTGATTTGTACCCGTTGGCCAAACCTTTAATTGGACCCTCAGACAAACCATAAAGAATTTTTATAAAAGTTTTAGATTGTGCTGAGTCAAGATCAATCACTGGCTGACGTGGCTGTTGTGCCCCAGCTTTTGCGCCCTTAATTGGTGTATTCATAAATTCCTCAAGCATAAAAAAAGGCGCTTAATGCGCCAAGACTCAACTTTATTTACATCATGTCTTCAGGATATTGTCCTGCTGACACAATGAATCCACCGATCTCTCGTTTACCGCGAAGTACAGGCACTGGATTACCCTGGGCAATGGTAGTTACTGCACCGCCAAAACCATAGTTTGCACGGTTTCCATCCTGATTTTGATTGGCATTCGGATCAACTTTAGGTACAAGCATTTGTGCGATACCACCCATCACCATGCCCGCACCTGCACCAATCAAAGCAACTCCCATATTTGATGTTGCCCCACCAGTCCAGAAGCCAGCAACAATCAATACAACACCAAGAACCAGCTGCAAAACTCCGTTATCACCACCTGCACCCAGCACACGTGGCACAATTTTGATTTCACTTGTATCTGTGAGCATATCTATTTCAGACACACCAATATTATGGCCTGTAATAGTTCTGCCCGTTGAAGCATCAAAACATGCTGCTTTTTTCTTGCCACGCTGTTTGGATTTTGAATCAGTAAAAATAGCAAAAGCCAAACCACGTTCATGCGCACTCAGTAAGTAATTTTCAAATCCATCAATCTGAGCGGATAAAGCACGAATCGCTTCACGTGGACTCGCAACATCAAGCTTAAATTGATGACCAAACTTTTGACCAAGTACACCATAGAGCTTAATTGTTTTTAACATCTCGATGTCTCACTGTGACGGCAACACGTTCTTGCCATTGTTGGCCAAACACTTCACGTACTGATTTACGGTTATACGGATGATGTAAAATCAGTGAAGACCCCACACAAGGCTCCGTTTGTTCTGATTTCAATGCACCATTATCACCAAGCCAAATCACCGCGTGATTCACATGTTCAGTGCGTCCAACTCGACATAACATGACATCGCCATATTGCAAATCCTTCACTTCACTAAAACCTGCTTTACTGAAGTTATCCAAATACAAAGAAGCATTTTCAGCAGATTCCCACCAACGATCTATGCGCTCAAAATCAGGCAATGCGATGCCATATTCACGCTGATAGAAATCCCGAACCAGTGAATAACAATCTTGCCAACCATGCTGATAATTACGTCCAATCAAAGGTGCTTGATAGCCACAAGGTTCATAGACCTGAAATTCAATATCGGGATAAGCACATATGACCCAACGCTTTTTATGCAATTCAATTTGGATTAAATCCAGTTCAGAAGCCCTTGCTGAAGCATTCGGATGTGAATGCACATAGGCTTGGATTTCCCCCATATCTTCAGCGTCCGCAAGATCGACAGGATCTATTTCAAACTGGTCCTGATGATCTGAAATATTCTGGCAACGGATATATTCCTTATCCACAATCACACCACAACATTCACCTGGGAACATTTCGGCAGCATGTAAATGAATTGCTTTTTTGAGCTTTGCTGATAATTTCATAAATCACCCAATAAGATTGGCGGCTGGTTGACCACCAAAACTGCCTTCATTTTTTCGGATTTTGCAGGAACTTAAACGCCCACCACATTTATCCAGGGCTGGATTGTCTGTAGGTTCGTTTTTTTCAGTGAACATGGCTGCGCCTGTATAACCACACTCTTCACCACGGTAATTACCCATCATGCACCAATGGCATTGGCTACTGATTTGCCGTATTGGAATACGCTGACCCTCAAAGTCGATTGGATTCGACAATTCAAAAGTCACTTGCTCCATGTTTTCTGAGGTTTTTTGTTCAATAAACCAAAGTTGATTTTCAGCTTCATTCGATGCAGTTGGATTACCCTGACTGAAATTTTCAGCATCAAGATATTTAGCTAATGTGGAAATTACGGTAAGTCTTGCACCTGCAAAATCATTGAACTGTAAACAATAAGCTGATACCGCATTTTGTAATCCATCAATATTATTGGCCATCGATAATGTTGGACTTGATGCGCGACCTGTGGAATTCATTTCCATGCCATCAGCTTGAATTGCCATTGCTGAAAATGTCTTGCCTTGCCAAATAATATTGCGCTGCCATACTTTCTCATCTCCAATATCAAACACCTTACCGATTGAGCCAGTATCAGCCCCCATTAACCCATCAGATCCAATCGATGAATAAATCTTTTCCCAGTCTTCATATGAGATATGACCATGAAAACGTAAAACGCCAGCTCCCAAGTTGCTGGCGTCTAATTCAAATAATGTAATTAACCCATCAACATAGAGCTTTTGAAAATCACTATTCAGAGTCATTATCTACACCTTTCAATTGATCAATTTCGGCTTTTAGTGCGCGAATAGCACCAACTAAGTCAGCAATAATTGCACGATCATCAATTCCCCATAACTCATGCTCTGTAACGGGGCGAATGGCATATCGCGGGTCTACTGAATAGGCTTGCTGAGCCATGAATCCGCGTTTAGGTTCTGCTGCAATCACATCCGATTGTGAGGCTTCAAATTTATATTTGTAATCCCATAGCTCTAATTTATTCAATCGCTCAAAACATTCACTTTCATCGACCAAGTTTTCTTTATTTTTAATGTTTTCATCCGAAGTTGTTAAGGCAATTGTGCCTGATGCAGTCGGGAAATAGACAATAACTTGATTGGTATTTTCATCCTGACTACTTCGTCTTGCTAGATAAATTGAAGATGTTGTACCAGCATCCGAACATTCTAAAATATTCCAACGCCCAACAACCCCAGCTTGCATATTTTGGACTTCGTATCTGATTGCTGGGTAATTATCACTAATCACTTGAGGCACCCATGTATTTACAGCATTCATCAAAGGTACTTTCGCACCAGATGTACCCACTAGTTTACTTGCAGCATGTTCTGGATTGGTGAAGTTTTCATTCATTTTAGTGGCAAATGATCGAAAGGTATCACCACCTGCACCACTTGGTGCTGTGCCTAAATTTCCAGTTTGGATTGTCATATTTTTCTCACTAAAAAGCCCCAGCTAGTGGGGCGTGAAGTTGATTGGATTTAAGGGTAAAAAACTTGGGTGAAGGTTGTGGAGATTTGCCACATGCCAGCGCCTAATGATACCAATTGATATTCACCAGCTTTGACACGTACCTCACCATCTAAAGGTGAATCCCATAGAAACGAATCAGCACCTTTATGATCATCAAAAAAGGCCTTAATCTCTCGAATTAAAGCCTCTTTACCATTTTTAGAGAATTGCCAAACCCCTGATTTATTGTTAATCCCTACCGAAACATTTTGTTCATAACCATCACCAAATTTACTGGTTAAGACTTTAAATGTATTGGATTGAGAGTTACCTTCAAAGTTTTGGCAGTGAGTGAATTTACGGTTGCTCATCTTTAGGCTTATCCCATTTAACTTCTATCTCAGCAATTCTTGGCTGTGCAGTTTTAATAAAACCATTTTGATCTTTAAGTCGCTTTTTACATGACTCAATATCAGCAGCACAGTGATCATCTGGATGTTTTGAGCTTAATAAACCACCCTGCATTTTTTCGCTTTTAATAACATTTCGAACAGCTTCACTGATGGCATCACCTAGCGATTTTTGAGGTGACACCAAAGATAAAAAAGCTTGGTATTGAACCTCACTCAAAATGAGAATCACACCATCAATATCCACGATCCAGTCATCAAATTGGAGTGGGAAAGCTTGGTTGTCTCGTTCGTATGATTTAATAGTTTCGGTATTTCCGCGTTGACCAACATAGACCACAGTACCACCTAGCATCCCAGTTACTTCATCGTGATTGCCTGTGTAATGGTTGGTTTTCTTAAACTGAATTGCTTTCATAAATTTTTTCCAAAGAAAAACCCACTTAAAAAGTGGGTTCTGAATTTAAAATTAATTACTTCGACAACAAACCGCCCTGCCGTTTCTCTTGAATAATCACAGCTCGTACAGCATTGCCAACAACTTGAGCAAACTGTCTTTGATCCTGAGTATTACCACCTGAAGTATTTACGCCTGAGTCAGTGATGCTGACTTGGATTGTGACATCTCCGCCCCCACCGCCATTATTAATCATATTGGTAAGTGCTTTATTGTCTTGTGGATTTAAGACACGTTCACCCTTGCTTAATAACCATGTACCCTCTTCTGGAACATTGGCGATACCGTCATGTGCCATACCAGTTAAGGCAACACCTTGGATTGCAGACATTAGATCATTGGTTTGGACAACTGTAGCTGCCGCCGCTGCCATTTTCTGCCAAATGGTTGTATTGGCTGGATCATTCCAAGCTGCCATCACAGCGCCTTTAGCATTCAGAATCGCACTCGATAAAACAAAGGCTTTCTGCATTGCAAACGCAACTTTATAACCCGTACTCTCCTTATCACCATAAGCATCAAACATAGATCCCATCATTCCAAACATTGCGCCATACCCTGCTAAGGATGCGGCTTGAGTTTGGTTTTCAAGGTCACGGTGTTGTTGGTCATAGGTTTGTGCAAGAGCAAGTTTTGCATCCTGATACTCTTGCTCGATCTGAAGTAATTTATCCTTCTTCTCTTGCTCACTTAAAATATCACTATCATTAATCGCCATCGATGCAGTATTAAGATCGTCACCAAGTTGTGAGTAACCATCTTGTTGCTGTCTATTTAAATCCCATTTCTGGTAAGCAAGTGGGCTTAATGACGATTGAGCAATTGCCTCAACACCCTTATCCCTCATTGAGTAAATTGGGTTATTGATGTTGTCGAATGCAGCTTGCCGAGCAGCAATAATTTCTTGTGTTGCTTGATAATCTGCTTTTACTCTATCGTCACCAGCTTTAATGTAATTTTCTACATCTTTTTGATAACCTTCAGACTGACGAGCCAAATAGTAATCCATTGCCTTAGGGTCATTAGCAAAAGTTTCTCGAATATTTTTAACCTTTTCAGAGTTATTGTTTTCGAGCTTTTGCCAATCGTCATAAAACTCTATTAAGGATTTTTTCTCATCCTCAATTCTTGTTTTAAGTTTATAAACATCATCATCCTGCTTAGATAAATCTTTGAATGAGCCAAGAAAACTATCAGGATTTTCACCTAAAAGCTTACCAAGTTTTGCATAGTAACTATCTTGCCTAGCAAGATTCTTAGATGCTTTATCCTTGCCAATACTATTTCCAGCATAGTCCCAAGCAATAGCATTTTTACCAAAAATTTTCTCAAGTTCGCGGTAATTGTCATTAGTTCCTACTAATGCATTCTTTGATGGCAAGTATCTTTTTTGACTCATGACTTCTTGAATAAAGAATTTAGCCTGAGCATCTAATGCTTCTTGGGTTTGCTGAATATTTCCTTTGCTATCCAATACACCTTGGGATCTCAAATATCCAATTAAAGATTTTGAGCGTTCACCTTGCCAAGAGATAAAACCAGTATTAGTTTTTCCGTTAGCAGCATCTGTATGATTTCCATACAGGTTCTTACTTAGGAAATCTCCCTCTCGTCCAACTTGTGAAGTTAAAACCCGTGCCTTAACATCATCTACTCCAGCATTTAGGAATGCTTGGTAAACTTTGAGCATATTACGTGTTTGTTCATTACTGCTGGCGAGAAGTGCGGCATGCTTTTCTCGAACTTTCTGTTGTCTTTCGAGCTCCTTAGTTTTATCTTTTTCGGATTTAGCTTGTTGATCATCTAAATTCTTGATCTTTTCTTTAATTGATAAGTCGGCCAAAAATAGATTAAAAGCACCCATATCAACAGGTGTATCCTTACCAATTAAGCCTTGCATCTGCCTAAGCTTAACAAAACCTTCAGCATATTCCTTAGAAATACCCTTAGCTCTTAATGCCAAAACCTCACTATTGCTTGAGATGGTATTTAAAGTTTCGCTAATGAATTTCTGAACCTCGGCACTTAAACCTTTAATCTGCGCAGCAGAACCTACTGCTTCTCTTCCAAACTGAGCAACACCTTCAGCACCAGTTTTTGCTGCCTTTGCATGTTCAATATGTTTGTTAGATGCAATGCTAAGAATCTGGTTTTGTTTATCAACCTCATTGGTGGAACTTTTTACAGCGGCACCCATCTTGGCAGCATATGCAATGTCTTCAGGATTAACTACCCTTTGCTTTTCAAGTCTAGCAAATGCATTTTTAGCTCTATCTCCACCAACCTTTAAGTCTTCAAGATATTGTTGTAAGGCATTTGCTCGATCTGTTTTGCCTTGACCATTTAAATCGCTTATGTATCTTTCTAGGGTGATAAATAATGTTCTAATTTTTTCGTTTTCAGCTTCAATTGCATCTGATGCACCTAATGCTTTTAACTTCAATTGTTCTGCGTTAAGTTGACTATACTTAACTTTCAATTCCTCTACAGTAAGGCCCTGTTCCTCTAAGGCACTTTGCGTGTCTTTGGATGAGTCTCTCATCAAAAGGAATCCTGCCGCCGCTGAAGCAGCCATAATCCCCAAGCCTGCTGGCCCACCTAAAACACCTTTTAGTACAACAAGTGTTCTACTTGCACCTGTTGCACTTGCCTGCATACCAGCCAAAGCGACTTGATAGCGCACAGCCTCAACACTACTTTTTATAAATCCAATTGTAGTGGTTGCTAGCACTGGAATATAAGTACCAGCCATATAAGCACCACCAATCATTAATGTATTGGTAACAGTATCCATGTTTTGAGATAACACAGTCATGCCTTGAACAAATTTAGCTGAAGCGCCTGTAGCTGAGTCAAATTCTCCAACCATTCGGATTGATTCATTCTTAATCAAATTAAATGATGAAGCTACAGTTGTGGCTGTTTTTGCATATTCTTCATCGACAGAATCGGCAACTTTCTTAAGTGCAGTTACAACAGACTCAGTTGTCAGGACATTATCGGCCCCCATTTGCTTAAGCTTATCTGATGTCACCCCCATTCCTTTGGCAATTGCGTCGGTTAAACCAGGAGTTTGCTGCATAACCGAATTTAAATCTTGCCCCCTTAAAACACCTAGCGACAATCCTTGTGAAAACTGAATTAAAGAACGCTGCGCCTCATCAGCACTTGCACCAGACATACCAACAGACTTTGTGACTGTTTCGGTAATTCGTGCCACTTCTTTTTGAGATAACCCTAAGCGATCTGATATTTTTTGAAACTTTGTATATACATCTACAACACCAGACCAATCAGATGCAGTACCTTGAGCTATTTGATGGGTATCACTCATTGCGCGGCTAAGCTCAGTCTGTGTCGTGGTGACGAGCTTTAATTTATTAACCATGCCAGTATAACTGTCAGCATAATTTACAACCTGAGAAACCGTAAATGTTGCCGCAGCTGTTGCAGCTAATTGCTTAAACATTGAATTGACAGCATTAGTGCTAGATTCAATTCTCCCCATTTCACGACTTGCGGAGTTTGATGCATCTCGCATACCTTGAGTAAACCTACCTGTGCGGCATATCAAATCAAGTGTTAGCGAACCCAGTTTTGTAGCCATTTTCATTTCCTCAGGCAATAAAAAACCCGCAATTTGATTTGCGGGTTGTGTTTAGATAGAGTTATTAGTCTGATATGGGTATTTTAATAAAATCCCCATTTCTGTCTGACCACATAAATACCGCACATGACGATTCTATGTAGCAAAACTGAATACTTGGTTTTAATATCTTAAACTGTCTGATTTCGTTTTCAACACAATCCCAATAACCTTTGGCGCAAGCACTCTCCCAAACTTCACTAGATGGCTCTAATAGCTCAATAGCTATGCTTTGTGGTGTGATTTTTTCATTTTGCTCAAGTATATAAGACCCGCCATTACTCAAATCAACCTTAAAAATATAACCAATATTACTATTTTTCTTCAGTAAAATTTGAGCAATATCCTGTTTACCATCTCCATTAAAATCATTAATTATTTTATTTGGCGAGTTAAAGCGAGCCCAGTCATCTATCACATCCTCTTTATCAGGAAGCCTCCACTCAATCATTTGAGATTCTTTTTTATTGGGTGTGGAACAGCCCCACAAAAACATAGAAAAGCACGTAATTAGAATAATAGCTCTCATATTGCACCTCTTAGCAGTTAAAGCTAAGATACTAATTATTGGGTTAAAAAGAAACCGACCTAAGTAGATTTCTTCTTAATAGCTTTCATGCGTTCCTCTTCAAAACTTGTCGGAGGCGCTTCTTCGTGAGGCATGTAATCAAAGGCATCAATATCTGTGCCTTCTTTCACTTTAAATCTTGAATAATGCGCCATCCAGTTGCCAAAAGATTGCTCTAATCTTCGACCAAAAAAAAGAGATCCATACTTCTTTCGGTAGGATCTCCATAACATCAACTCAGGATTTGAGATATTGGCTTTAGCTTCAGCTATTGTTCTTCCGCCGATTCCGTTGATGACGAGTTCGCACCAGAACTCGCTGTCTGGTTCGAGATCCAATTCTTTCCCGAAAAGTTCACAACCTCATCAGCTGCATCGTACATTGCACCAATTACTTCGGTTGAAACTGAACCAGTATCGCCAATTTTTGGGAAGAATTGAGTTTTTTCATCTTCATAAACGACTTGATGAAGTAAGGCTTTGCGGTACTGATCAACAGTTAATTCACCACTGTTTTTCACGCCCCAAACATCGGTAGCCTTTACAACTTCATCATGGGATAGAATTTTAACAAGGATTTCACCTGAGAACTCTTTGCCTTCAGCATCACGGAACTTAATTGTTTTTTCAACGAAAGTACCAATACCAATGGCCTTCTGAGCAGCCTTTAATGTGAGTTTAGCCATTATGCTTGCACCTTAAATTCTTCAGTTACTTCTGTTTGGCGTTTCATAGGGATTGTATGATTGACCATTGCATCTACAGCGAACACTGGTGAGCCTTTACGTAAGATTGCAGTGAAGTGTGACCATGTGCGAGTTTTAGGCAAATCAATTTCACCTGTCACCAATGTTGGCTCTGCAATACCATCCGACCATCCGACATAAACTTTAACTTCGGCTTTTTCTGCTGCTAATTGAAGCAATGTCATATGTGATAGGTTTTTAGGATCTGTATCAATTTGAATTGAACCTTCACCCGGTGTACTTAAGCCATATTCAGAAGTTTTGGTGCTGGTTTCTTGTAAACAGGTAGTATCAACTTCAGTCGCACTGTCATCCCCAAGTACTAATGCTTTGATACAACCCATTTTTGTTAATACTGGTACTGTGCCATGGACAATCCACACATCGGTACCATTAGATAAAACGCCTTTCTTCGCCATGAGTAGATCTCCTCAATTTTTGGCATAAAAAAACCACCTTTCGGTGGCATTGGTTTTTAAAAAAATTAATTTTCTGAATTTGGTTTAACTGCTTCATTAAAGTTCTTAGAAGCATTGTTTAAAGTATTTTTTGTACGTTGAAACACTTCGCCATCTTCGGTGGCATCAACAGGAATCATTACAGCATCAACAACAGCGGTCACAGGAGTTACAGCAACTGAAACGGCTGCTTTGGTTAAACTTTCAAGCATTCCAAACATGGGTTTCTCCGAGATTTAGGTATAAAAAAACCTCCTCTTAAGGAGGTATAGGTTAAAAATTCTTTGTGTTTAGCGTTTACCGATCAAACCACCAATTCGCATCAAATCCACGTCCGAAAATATTGGTATCAGCACAACGCTCAACATGGTTCGGATGTAAATTTGTGATTGTGCAAAGTGGGTCTAAAACAGCACTGATTTGCTTTCGAATATTTGAGGCTCGTGTTGCCTGTGTGTCATACACAACGACTTGAAAGGTCAAATGATCAATTTTAGGTGGACAATCCAAATTGTGATTAGGTACACCACCTACCAATGACCAAATTACATAAGGAAATTTTGTTCCATTTGGCGCAATATCTTCATAGATTCGATTGTTAACTAATGCAACAACATCAGGTGACGCTTGTAGTGTTTTGAAGATTGGTAAAATGTTCATGTGGAACTCGCTAAGGCTTTGTCAATTTCATCATTCAACATTTGAACAAACTTATCTGTGACCGGTTGGATATTGTTCGCCAAAGCTGGACGCATGAATGGTACGGCTGGATTATTTACAGATCCAAATTCAACCCAACGCCAATGCCTTGTATCACCACCACTTAAATTAGGTGGGTTTGGATTGGAGAATGACGCACCACCTCTCACACCAACTCGGATTTTAATATCACTGAAGTTTCTTGTTTTCCCACCTTGAACAGAAATGTTTTTCCAGATCTTCTCGCGTGTTTCAGGATCATCAATCAGCTTTGCATTATTTCGCGCTGCATCACGAACAATATTCGCTGCCTGTCTTAGTGATTTACGAACCATAGACTTTACTTTGCGCGGATTATTGAGGCGTTCGAGTTTGGATTGGAGTTGATCTAGTCCTTGGATATCAAATTGAATATCAGCCATATCTACTCCAATAATTTCAGCTCAAACGTCACATAGATTTCAGCGTTTTCATTGTCAGGTTTTGGCGGTGAAACAATCTGAAAAGTCTGATCTTTCCATAACACACGCATTTCAGTGGTGATATCAGTACGTTTGCGAATCTTTAAGCGTGCATTGGTTTCTGATCCAACCGCTTTGGCGGTTAAAGTATCTTTTACAGATAGAAACTCAACCTTGGACCAAAGTTTTTTGTATTCTGACCAAATAGGCTCAAGTTCATTGTTATATTCATCGGTGGGCGTGATTTTGTGTTGGATGGTTACTCGGTGGAGTAGTTCGCCTGCAGGAATACCCATAAATCACCCCACATTCACAAATCGGTGTCTACGCCAAAGCCACTCTGTAGCAAATGGCAAGTTTTGCAAATTTCCAGTGGTTTCCCGGTTTCGATACCAGTGGCCAATTAATAATTTGGCACCTTGAATAATTGCATCACTGATATGAATACCATTTTTAATATCTTCGGGAATTGCTTCATTTTCAGCATAGAGCTTGCGATTTGTTGACTCTTCGAATGCGATAAATGAGGCATCAATTAACGCCTCTATATCTGAATCCTCATCATCGTGATCAACTTTCAGGTGTAGTTTTACCTGTTCCAGCGTTAGAAACTGATTCATTCTGTTTTCCTTTCGCCTTAAATGTTGCAACTTTCAATTGGTTTACAGCGACTTCCGCAATGCGATCCGATACTTCTTGATCACCTTTTTCAATTTCTACGACCTTATTTCCATTTTCAATGGCAATCTTAAAGGCCTGTTTTACAGTGATAATTGGCATGTTTACTCCAAAAAATATGCCTCACACAAAGTAAGGCATATTTTAATAGTCAAATTTAAGCAGATAGCGTTAGTGCTTTGATTGCATTGCTATCTGTAAGCATGCCACCAGTACGTTTTGTGCTATAAAAACCAACGTAAGGTTTATTGGTGTACGGGTCACGCAATACACGAGTTCCCATGCGATCGACAATCAAATAACCACGTTTGAAGTTACCAAACAGAATGGAATTGGCATCCGCTTCTGCTTCTGGCATATCTTCATTTTCTTCAATGCCATAACCAAGCAATGTTGATGGTTGCCCCAGCTGTAAGCCCGGTTGCCATAAGTAATTCCCTTCAGAATCTTTAAATTTACGCACTTTTGCTTGAGTAAGGTTTGTCATCATGAATAAAGCGCCATTTCGATAGCCCTTTTTCAATGAGTAGATCAAATCAATAAGATTATCACCGTTAAAATTGCCAGCCTGACCAGAAAGGATTTTCTGAAGAGAACCAAATGCACGGTCCTTATCGGCTTCTGTAGTCAACGTATTGGCTAAAATACCTTTTGGTTTTTTAGAACCATCACCAAGCAAGAATGCATGACCTTCTTTTTCAGCAAATTCACGTGCAACTTCTGTCGAAATCCAGTTTTCAACATTAAAGAACACGTCATCTAATGATGTTTGTGTTGCTTGAGGATTGGCATAGATTTCCCCCATTGTTGCTTGAAGTTGTGCCAGTGTCGGAGTTCCTGTTGTAGGCCGCGGATCTGTTTCACCCACCCAGCCCGAACCAGCACCACCAAGATTGACCAATTTTTTATAATCAGGCGATCCAACAGTGATTTGCGAACAAACATTACGCATTGGGCTTTCATCTTTCAAAAGCTCCAATAATGTACGATCTAGTTCTTCTGGTACCGCAAAGCCACCATCAGGATTAGTTGTGGTTTGAACAGCTTTGCGCTCTAAATCAGCAAGACCATCATCAACACCTTTACGAAGGAATTGATAAAATGCAGTTTTATGCTCGTCAACACCTTCACCACCAGTCACACCTGGGCGTTTTGCTGCTTTAAGCTCTTTTTCAAGTTCAGTTTTAAGCTTGTCGATATCACCTAATTTTTTATTAAGTTTTTCAACTTGTTCACTTAATTTACCCTTTTCAGACTTGATAGCTTCAAGTTCTTTATCATTGGTGGCTTTGAAGTCATCAAACGCACCCTTTAGATCTTTTGCAACTTCTTCAACATCTTTCTTTTCAATAGCCATGATTTATTTACCTGCTGTAAAAATGGATTTTAAGTCTTTGAGTGATTGAAGCGCGTCATCAGTTTGCTCAGTATTTCTCTGTGCACTAATCGCTCCGTAACCTTTAGCCATGAAGGCTTTGGCTTGTTGAAGTGTGAAACCAGCATCTCGCAATGCTCGCTCTACTTCCATTTCAGATGGGGTTTCCCCTCGATCCAACGCTGATTTCACATCTGAAACTCGCGCTTCATCATTTGCAGGAAAAGTCACAAGTGATACTTCCCACAAATCAATGTCTGTTAGCTTGTAAACGCCAAGCTGCTTGTCGTATTCGTAATCCCGAAGAATAAAACCGATAGATAAGCCACCTATTGATTTTGCTTTCAAATGACCATGTGCACGTTTTGCCAGTGGATCATCGTCAATAAGCAAACGGCCTTTTACATAAAGGCCGTTTTCATCTTCTTTCATTTCCAGATATGGTCCCAAGGGCTCATCTGATTTGTGCTGCCACAACATGGCAGGCAAACGACCCTTTTGAGACCATTCGCTTAGTGTTCGCTTGAATGCACCCGGCATAACTACATCACCGTAGCTATCCTCAACACCAAATACCGAACCGTAGCCCTCAAACTCACCTGTGGCTGATACAGATTTGATTTCAAAAGGCACATTAAGATGCTTTTTTTGCATCACTATCATCCTCAGGTTTAGTTGTCATATTCATTGGGGTTAAGTAAATATCCCCACCTTCACGTGGATTCATATCTTCAAGCTCTCGGCAATCATTAGGACTTAACCATCCCCATTGAATACCTTTGCCGTAAGATTCATAACGTGTCTTTAAATCACCACGTAAAAGCGCACCAGCATTGAATTTTGCATAATGATTTTTACGATCTTTTTCACTAAGCAATCCAACTCTGATTCTTGATTCGATTCGAGTCATATAGGGAACTAGTGAGTAATTCACAAAGCTCATCCCCATATGTTCAATATTGTTTAAAGTCATCTTGTCCATTGCGGCCACTAAATGAGGTGGCACTCGGAACAATCCACAGATTTCACTTTTTTGATATTCACGTGTTTCTAAGAATTGGGAATCCTCAAGATTTAAGGCGGTAGGTTTCCATTTCAAACCCTGTTCAAGAATCATGGGCCTGTATGTATTCGCCAATCCTGTGTAATTTTCTTCAAATTCAGTTTTAAGGCGGCTGAAAGCAACATCAGTTAAAGATTCTTCAGTTTCCAAAACACCTGAAGTAACGGCACCATTCTTAAATAATTGAGAACCATGTTCTTCTGTATCCAACCCAAGACCAATACATTTACGCGCATATGCCACGGGATTAAGACCAGTCAAGCCATCTAGGGTGAATAAACGGACATGCCAAATTTCATTTTGGCTTAGTGTTTTGATACCACCATTCTTAAAATTAACTTGGTACTCAACTGTCCAATCATCTTTAAGCTTTGGTGTCACTGAACTCGGATCAAGGGGAAGTAATTCAGCCACCTCACCAAAGGTATAAACCTTGTATGCATAGAAGTTACCCCTTAAGCACAAGCAAACCATAAGTAATTCCCAAAACTCTTGAGCTGTCATATAGTCATTAGGTGCGAGGCTTAAAAGATCATAAAGCTTATGATTAATCGCTGGTTGCTTGTACTTACCTTCCTGTTTATACAATCTGCATGGCAACATGCCCATTGATTCTGAAAGCACTCGTACACATGAAAATACAATCGCAAGTTGCATAGCTCTCAATGGCGTAACGGGCTGTCCTGAACCACTGACAAATTCAGCACCAAAGATTCGTGCCAATTCATCAGGTCCAGAAATAACAAGGGGAGTGGACTTGAATCCAAGCCACTCCCCTATTTTTGATTTTATGCTCATTAGAGTCTTCTAACCCCGTGTTTTTCAATGTGACTCGATAGATCATCCTCTTCAGGATTACTAATTAATGTGAGAATACGACTAATGCCCATCAACCCTGCAACCGCACCATCAATCTTTTTAAATCTCTTTTCCTTATCTGGAAATTCCGTATCGTTTTTCCCAGTTTTAGAAATCACATTCCCAACCATCCATGATAATATTGGATTGCCATCATGATGGAATCTTCCAGCTGCAATCGCTGCCTCCATTTCCTTCATTGCTGGCGAGAACGTTTTGGTGATTTTAGGAATTTTGATTGATGTATAGCCTGCATCATCAATTTGTTTAGATATTTGAAATCCACCCCATTCATCGTATGGGACTTCTTGAATTTTCATTTCAATTGCATCATTTAAAATATCTTCAGCAATTTCATTTAAATCATTTTCAAATCCATCACAAACAGTTAATAAGTCTTGATTTAACCACTTCTGATAGCGCTCAATTACTTGCTTTTCTTCACCGTTGTAAACAGTGTCATAGGGCAAGTAAAAACGTGGTGCAACACTGTAATAGTGAATCTTTCCTTTGATAACTCTATAGAAAAGGTTAATACGCGCTGCTATATCAATTTTTGAAGATAAATCCACACAAATCATGCAAGGATCATTTCTAAAATCTTCAATTTTCAGTTTTGAATCTTTACATTTGTTCCACTGCTCCATATTGAAGAAAGCAGATTTTGCAGAAACCCAAATATTTAAATGTTTTGTCTTGAAAGCATTTTGCTTTGAAGCGCTCTGTATGGCGCGTCGTTGCTGTGACTCTAGGTAATCCCCATAAACGGATACACCGTAATTTGGATTTGCCTTACGTAAAACCTTTGGGTCGGTCCAATCGTCACCTTCATCAATTGTGAAAATGAAGCCAAACAACTCATCATCTGGTACCGTGCCTTCAAGCATTTCTTGAACACGAACCTGTAAATCGTAGCAAGGCCCATCAATATTGAATCCAGAAGTTGTGATGGTAAATATAAGCGGTTGTCTTCGTGCTCCCATACCAGTCTGCATAGTGTCATACATGGCTGATGTTGGATGCTCATGGAACTCATCGACAATCGCGCAATGTGGTGACTGTCCATCAGGTGGATCACCAATAATTGTCTCAAAGATTGATCCATCATCTGGGATTTCCAGACTACCAGCATTAATTTGAATGCCTGCCGCTTCTACAAAGTCAGGTGAACGTACTGCCATTAAGCGAGCTGGTTTAAACACTTCCCATGCTTGTTTTTCTGTGGTTGCACCTGCATAAACTTCCGATCCAAATTCACCATCATTGGCAAACATGTTAAGGGCAACACCTGCAGCAATTGCAGACTTGCCATTTTTACGAGGAACATTCCAGTAACTTTCACGGAAGCGACGATATCCATCTTTTTTACGCACCCAACCAAAAGTACAAGCAATCCCAAATTTCTGCCAAGGCTCTAACGAAATCAACATTCGTTTCATAGCCCATTCGCCCTTTGTATGGGGCAGCAATTCAATAAAAGCTATCTTTTTTTCAGCTAATTTAGGGTCAAATTTATATAAAAATTCTTTATTTTTACTGTTTTTTAAGTCATTTAAGTGGCGTTCACAGGCTAATTTCACCCATTTACATGCAGGAATTTTGTTAGAAACGACTTGCTTAGCCCACTTATTTGCAATGTCAACATTTGGGAAAGCTGTCATTTAATGACCTCACTACATATTTAACACCTTTGCAAATTGGTTTTCTTTTTTAGGTTTAACACCACCCATTAACCGGGTGCGAGATGCTGGATCAAGACCTAACATTGAGCCAAATTGAGCGATTTGTTTTGATGCTTCGTTTAAGACTGTTGCAGCTGGATTTTTAGAAAAACCCATTGCTGTTGCTACAGTAATTCCATTTAAAACAATATCTTCTTGCGCGGTTCTAAAATTATGATATGCAATACAGAACATCTCAACATTGTGCATATCCGTAATAGTTATACTTTTTCTTTTTAATAATTCAGGGATAATTGATTCCCAAATGACTGCTGCATGACTCATCTTTACCATGTATGTAGGGACTTCAATATCTATAATTCCCTCAAAATCACTTGAAGCAACAGGCTTTACTTTTGGTTTTCGTCCTGCTCCTGCTACCGCATTTCGCCCACCCATGTCAAGACCCTCAATTTTTAATTTCGCTCACGTAAAAAAATGGTTAAGGGGGCGGTCATTTCGGCAAAAGCATTAAACTTTTCACCTCCCCCCTCCCTTATTTGAGAATGATTCTCATTCATTTGCAGTTTTGATTTTATGGCACGAGTCACACAGCGATTGAAGATTATCAATTGAATCTGTACCACCTTTGGCCTTATTCAATATGTGATCGACATCTGTAGCCTCAGCCAAACGTCCATCCTTTCCACACTGCACACACAGATAGTTATCACGCTTCAATACAACTTCACGCAGCTTACGCCATGCATGACCATAGCCTCGTTCTGTGGTTGATCCTGTTCGCTCTAGTCGTTTGTTCCAATTGCTACGTTTAGATGCGTGCTCATCACAATAACCTTTCTGACTGCGTGACTTAACAAGGTTTGGGCAACCCCATTCACGGCATGGACGGGACATCATCATCACCAACTATCTTATTGATTCCACACAATCCAATCTTGACGATTGCGTGTAGTGGTTCATCTGGTTTATTCACAATCTCACATGACAATTGATCAGCTAGAATCTCACCAGTTTCAGCATCATGAATAGCAACGCACTTTTTATTGTTAGCTACCCGTTTAAGTATCAAAGCTCTTCGCATATCTCACCCATCCAAATACCCTGAACTCTCACTCTCACCTTCCAAATCTAAATGCTCAAGCAAGTGATTAATCTGTGCTGCCTGTTCGTTGTTGATCTGAATGAGCTGATTGTTCTGTTCGATTAGTTTGTTGTTCTGCTGGATCAATAACACCAAGACCTCGCAGGACTTTCCGCATTCGTTCTTTTGCTCGTTCACTTTGCTTCCTTATCCATTCTCGACGTTGTTCACAGCCTTGGCATGTCATAATCTTCACCCAATAAAAAACCTCCCGAAGGAGGTTTAGTTATTAACCAACTAACTGCTTACGAAAGGATTTATGGATCATCTCTTTTATGTCATCTTCTAAGTTGGCTTCAAATATAAGAATAATACTTGCAGATTCAAATTCAAAAGACGACTTATCATATTCTTGACCAGATAGATAAAGTTCTAGATTCCCGCTATTACTTATATCTGAGAATCCAAATTTATCTCCACAAATATTTACTAAGATATATTGTTTTGATTTCATTATTATCTCTATAATTAATTTAGAAACAATAAATTATCAAATTATCCAAGTAAGATCAATCACTCAACATACTTCTAATTGCTTTAGTTCTTTCTTTTAACTGACTAATCTTTCGATCAATGACAATCATTTCATCACGAGTCATCAGACCACGAGATAGGCTTTGATATTTACTGATCTCTGATTCGTACCGCTTAAGATTGCTTAGTGCTTCGGTTCTGTCCATCACAACCGACCTTGACGTTTGTACTTACGTCTTTTGGCTTGGCTGATCTTATTGGGTTTTGATTTGCCTTTTACTGGTTCTCGCCATTTGATTGAATCCCAATCACTGGCATGTCTTTTAACAGGCTCGGCAAACGCTGCGCTCATACCCAATGCTACTAATACAATTCGACCTAAACGCATGGCTTTCTCCAAGACAAAATAAAACCCCTTTCGGGGCAAAGGAAACGTAGCTAAAGGTTAGAACAAAGCAATACGCTTTGCTAAGACATCACTGTACTGATCCATAATTTCAGCTTGCTTGTTGAGTAATTTCCATTGCTCATCATCAATGAATGCTGGTTGACCTTTGTCGAGGAGGTTTTCAAGCGCATCAAGCTTTTGTGTTAATTCGATTTGCTCTAAACGCACTCGGTCTTGTGGGGTTTGTGACTGGTGATAAGATTTTTCAAAAACGTCACGTGGCGACCAAGAAATATAACCCTTATGACGTTCATCATTTGGCTTGCCACCATCGACATATTCAACCAAATAACCTTGCTCAGCTGGATCTTCATTTTCAGGAATAGTCCAACCTCGGTACTCGTTATACTCACCGCGTGACATTGTTGTTGCTAATACTGATTTTGTACCAATGAATGCAACCATTGATAATGCTAATAATTTTGACATCCCACTTTCCTCTAGGCATTAAAAAACCACCGTTGAGGTGGCGTTGGTTTTGTTAGGGTGACATTTGATGTCATCCCCCTTAAACATACATTTACCCTGCTACACATTTTGCGCTTATCAGCTATTCGGAATTCCCGAATAGCTCAATTTTAAAGATGAAGTGACCGATTAGAATTGCCTGATCCGCTATACAGCATAAATCACTTCTCTTTAAAATCTAAATAGGCCTAACCTTCCCACACTTCCGACACTCTCTCACCGTAAAGAAATCTGAATATTCCCAAACGTGACGGCAGAAGATTTGCTTGATTCGGAGCATGTTGTTCTCCTGAAATATGGCACGCCATGTAGGGCTCGAACCTACAACCATTGGTATAGAAAACCCATGCTCTATCCAGTTGAGCTAATGGCGCATAAAAAAGGACGTGGTGATCTGCCACATCCTTGCCTAAGATTACGATATTGATCAGCTCGGCAACTGATCTACCGCTACTCAACACAACAAACATATCAAAGTTAGCTATTGATCTGCTCTGTGTCTTTCAATTCCATTGGTCGGGGCGTCACCCACTCTTTAAGGCTCTGAGGCTAACTCAATGTGTGACGAAATCACATTGGATTCAAACCGATTTATACGGCTGGTTTCTGCATCCCACCGTTTGCGCTTATAGTTCACCATTATTCTGGCAAACGTCACAAATCCAAGTTGCTTCTAAAGCTAACGATCTTTCATGAGCAGACCCTCAATAGATTACTTGTGCATGTCACAAGCACCTTTATAAAATTTAGACGTAAAAAAAGACGCCTAAGCGCCTTTATAAAAAATATTAAGATTAGATTTCTTGTTGATTATTTAAAGCATGCAACAAAGCTACTTCACGTCTATGCTCAAATAAGCCTTTGTATACATAAAATACTTCTACCTTATTTGATTTAGGGTTCATAAGTTCCATCAATTCATAAACTTCAGATCTTAATGGATTATCATGTGGGTCTACTTCAAATTTTCCAATATTCTCAACCCACTTACCCATCTCACTACCGCCAACACACAATATTTTTTTCAAAGCTATTCTCCAATTTTTTTCATCTGGAGATTTTTATCACATAGAGACAAAAAAGCCCACCTTTCGATGAGCCTATTCAATCTTTCCAAATAAGGGATAATCCCTTATTTGATCTGCCTTGCCAGCTTTTCAGCCTCGACAAACGCATCATGAAAACTTAATTTATCTGAAAACCAAAACTTATATGTCTTTTCACCAATTACGATTGACTGCTGAAAGTAATCATTCGGGCTTTTCTCTACAACCTGACCGTTCTGTTCGCCACCGATGCAAATATTCATGTGTTTTCCTATTTATCGGTGGGAGTGTAGCACTAAACGGTTTCTAAAAATGTCCAGACAAAAAAATACCCACGTATTGGAATAGATGGGTATGGAAATCAATTATTACGCGTAAAAAATAATACAATAATGATCAACAGAAGGATAAAAGCAATCATGAAAAACCAATTGATGCTCATTCAAATCCCTCCAAGAATAAGTTATTAGTACTATGAGTTACTAGAAAATAAGCTTAGTAAAAAAATACCCACTTAAGAGGTGGTCTAAGTCGGTTTAGAATCCAACTAGCTATTTACGCATAGTTTTCAACTATAACCAATATTTCATACTTTTCATTTAAATGCAAACTTTTTATTTAATTTAAGTCTCTTGTCATGCCCTGCCAAATAAAATTCACCTGCATAAAGCATGCTGTTGATTGAACTACGACTCAATTTAAATCTTTCTGCCATCTGATCTAGGCTTAAACCACATACCCATTTTTCAATAAATAAATTAACTGTGGGTTTTGCAAATTTACATATTGTTTTTGAGTGCCTTAAATCATAGATCATTTTCTCAACCTGCAGCGCTTCAAAATCACTGATCTCAATAATTACCTGTTTTGAGTTAGGTCTTATTTTTGCTTCTTTTTCACGTGCTAACCAGTATATTTGATTGATTTCTAATTGATCAGGTTCATGCCCTCCACGCATGCGGTTAATTGAGATCCATGCGCCATACTGCTTAAACCAATCTTCAAGGGTAAGCTTAGACCAGTCCATAATTTCAATCTTAGAATTCATTTACTCACCACTGGAATTTGTTCGAAATCGCAACGTGAAGCTTTAAAACTACCCTTATGGTTTTTGCGTTGTTTCTCACAGATACTTTGTGTTGCATACTGCAATTGATAGTGTGAAGCACCACCTGAATGCCCGCCAATATCTATATAACTCACCGTCAAAACCCAAACTGTCACCCATGTAATCACTATCAGTCACCCCGCTAAAAACTTGGTAATAGCTTCTTGAAACATGGAAGCCAAAACAAAAATGGTTAAGCAAACATATAAAACTGAATCACTATTCATTGCGCACCTCGTAAGGCTTTTTCTAAATCCTTAATTGCATAAACTGTAGTGTTACGAACACCTTTGTCGTACAGGTCCATTTCCTTAAAGTTGGTCATTGATTCTTTTAGATCAATCAACACCTGCTCAACTGCTTTAACTTTTTTACGTTCAAGTAAGTACAGGTCTTCGATTGATTCGCTGACCATCTTGTACTCATCAATCTCAGCCTGCAGGTACTTCCAGCACTGATACCAAATGACCCATTTATTATTAAACTCAACAAGATATTCAGCTTCGACCTTTGAATTTAAAGCCTCATAGAAGCCAAATTCACCAATCTCACTTTTAAAAACAACGTCAGCTTTAAAAATTCCAATCCAAAACCTATTTTTCTCAAACGCTTCTTTGCATTTATCCATTAAGTCGGCATTTAAATTTTGGTCATTATTTGTCATGTTCATAGCCCTGCCATCCCAGATTTAAATTTAGACTTTTGGTCCACATTGGCTAGTTGCTTTTGGAAGTACTCCAAGTTTTCATTCGAAACATTTGAGAAGCGACTGTATTGCAATTCAGAAAATAAGAAAGTTTCACCTGTCTCACCATCACGTACCTTTGAGGCAATAACCTCAAGCATTCCCTTAAACTGAGATTTGTCTTTGTTGTAATACTCATCTCGATATAGAAATAGAATTACGTCTGCATCTTGTTCTATCGCACCAGATCCACGCAAATCGGACATGAGAGGACGCTTGTTTGGACGCTTTTCAACATCACGACTCAATTGACTAAGTGCAAATACAGGGCAATCAAACTCCATTGCAATTTCCTTTAGTCCTTTGGAAATCACAGTTAATCGCTCATGTTCTGCAATATTTGGGTTTAAATGCGGTGTGGCAATTTTTTGTAGATAATCAACTACAATCCCACCCAAGTAGCCATATTTCGCCTTGAGTTTTCTTGCATGTCGTCTAATATCAACCAATGTGACAACACCATCCTTGATTTCGAGAGGCGATCGCTCAATAAGACTTACAGCCTCGGTAAAGCCTGTCCAATCTTCTGGTGTCAAATCAGAATCCTGTAGGTGTTTTAAATCGATACCACCTATGGCAGCAGCAATACGTCTTGATATCTTGCCTTTTTTCATTTCAATTGATTCGAATAAAATCGGCTTAACAAGATTGGTTGCAATGTGGGTTGAGATATTTTGA
This sequence comes from Ilex asprella, assembly GCA_023539305.1. NCBI lineage: Eukaryota > Viridiplantae > Streptophyta > Magnoliopsida > Aquifoliales > Aquifoliaceae > Ilex > Ilex asprella. Next base: position 22,664 of record JAHQCQ010042593.1, read on the forward strand.
GCAAATGCGGTTTTACCCATACTTGGTCTAGCTGCAATGATGACTAAATCACCCTTTTGGATCTCACCAATTTTATGATCCAAAGCACTAAATCCAGTATTTACGCCACGTATAGCATAGGTACCATTCATTTTTTCAGTTTGAATCTTATTGATTTCATCAAACAGATCTATCATGCAATTAATTAATGGTTCCGGATCATCATCACTGGTAGTGGTACCAATATCGCTCAATACGCTATTTGCCCTTGCTATTGCATCATCAGCTTCACCATTGCTCAAATCATTGGCAATTTTCTGAATGCGAATAGCAGCCTCTCTGAGCTGTCTACGAGTTGCCAAGTCTTGCAATGTTTTCAAGTAAGACGAAACATTGTTGCTTAGGGTAACTGGTGCATTCTGGAATAAATCCAAAATGTATTTTTCGTTTACGCCCTGTTTTTCAGTGCCTAATGTTTTCAAGGAAGTCATGATTGTGACTTCGTCAATCGGTTCACCCTTTTCGTGAAGTTTTTTCATAGCACGAAATAAAACAACATGGGTTTGGATGGTGAAAATTGACTCGTTTGTCTGTGAAATAAACTCGCAGCATTCCTTGTATGTGAACATTGAAACCAAGAGAGCTAATTCACAAGCTGGATCGGACAACTGGTCCTCAGCCACTCCCAAAATATTAAATTGGGTATTCACTTACCACCTCCTAGACCTTGGCCGTATTTCACCGGTATTGGTTTGATTTCTGGTGGTGGGGTTGTGTCCTCTTGCTCGATCTGTTGTTCATCAGGCGATTGGTTGTACAATCGTGGATCTCGTTTAACCCATTTCACGAAGTTCATGTACATCGATCTTGGTTCAAGAGTCCCTGACTCAAGTCTTGTTTGGTAATAAGAATTTACTTCAAGCAAAATCTGATTGATTAATTCAGGTGTCATTGGCATCAAACCAGATTGTTTTAACCAGTCATTGAGTTGTTTTACATCAGGTGTCCAAACTTTTAAAACTTGATCAAGAGAATTTTCCTGATTTTCATTTTTTGGATTTTTTTCGTGTGTGAGGTTTTCACTCTCACAATCAGGATTCAGTTTAAAGGATTCAGGAATCAGGTTAAGGGAATCAGGAATCAGGGCGTTTCTTACTGGTATAGAAACAGTTTCATAACTGTTATCATCCTGCTCAATAACATTGTTAAAACTGTTCACATTAGTTTCATAACTGTTATTTATGTTTGGGTGAGTAGCCTGTTCAGTTGAATTTATGGGATTTTCACCATAAAAATCATTAAGTTGATCTTTAGTTAATAGTATCGACTTACCAATGACTAACTTATTTTTTGGGTTACGTTTGTAGACTGTGTACATGCCATTTTGATCAGGAAGGTCACTATCCTTTTCCAGTCCATGCGGTTTTTGATGTTTTGAAAAGTTTATTATCTGGATAACATTAGTTCCATCACAGTTATATAACGCTATAAAACCTAGTTTAGAAATGTTCAATAACTGTTCTGAAACGTTTATTTCATCTGCTGGGAAAAGTGACATTTTGATTTTTTTGGCACGATTCTCTAAACGTCCCTCACGATCTGCTAATGTCCAAAGTCCAATAAACAAAAGTCGAGCCTCGAACGGCAATTCAACTAGATCTTCATTTGAGAAAAATGAAGGTTTGATATTTCGTGATCTAGCCATTACAACTTTCCTTTCGCTTCAATCATTTTTCTATGTGCTGATTTGAATCGGTTAAGCAATCCAAACTCAGCCCTGTTTCTTTCCAGATCCTCAAGGATGTCACCTATGAAAGCGCCCTCACCTGGTTTGCATTTCCTCACCACACCCAAAGCATCCTGCAACTCAACTTCGATTGAGCGAAATTCCTCAAGTGCATCTGCATAAGCATCATGATCAATCCACCATTGGTCATCATTTGCATTGTCTAAATCTTGTGCTAATATCGGTTTATTCATTTTGGTTTGCTCCAAATGTAAAACCGCCTTCTGTTACAGCAGAGGCGGTTTAATTTTTTGATGAATTAATTTCTTCCAATTCTTTCAATGAAGGGCAAAGATCAGCAGCTTTAAACTTTCCCTCTGTCACTTTTTGGGTGCGAATTGCAACCTTTTCGGACATATTTTTAGTCCCATTTACCCATCCTGAGACTGCAGGTTGTTTTACCTGGAGTGCTTTAGCTGTATTTTCTTGTCCTTTAAAGTGATCAACAAGCATCTGAAATTTGTTTCTTACAACATCACGCATAGTTATATTCCTTTTAAATACAATCAATATTATAACTATAGTTATTTTAAGTCAATTATCTTAATTATAATTTTTCATTTATATTATCTTGACTAAATATAACCAAAGTTATATATTTTTATAAATTGATAATATTGGTGTTGATTTATGTCTCTTAAAGATCGATTAAAAGAGTCAAGAAAGAAAGCAGGTAAAACTCAAGCGGAGGTTGCAGAGGCTGTGAAAATTTCTCAACCAGCATACCAAGCCTTAGAATCTGGAAGAAATCAAAAGTCAGCATTTTTACCAATGATTGCTCAATTTTTAGGGGTAGACCCTTTTTGGCTTACAACTGGAAATGAGAGTGATTCTTTTGAAGCAAAAGATGTACATAAGCCGACAATCGTGGAGTACGAATCTGATAATGAATTTATTTGGATTGATGTTGTAGAGGCTAATTTTTCATGTGGTGCTGGCGAATCAATCGAGTTTCATTTTGATGTTATTAATGGGAAATTTCCTTTTTCTCCTGCATTTATGAAGGAAAAAGGTGTTAATGAAAAAACAATGAAGATAATTAAAGCCAAGGGCGACAGTATGGCTGACTTCATTAAAGACGGTGACTTGGTTGGGATTAATTTAGCGCAAACTGAAATTATTGATGGTGAGATTTATGCTTTCTATTTTGCTGGCGAAGGAATGATTAAACAGATATTTAAAGAAGCTGACGGCTCATTGATTCTTCATAGTTTAAATGAGAAGTATAGGGATAAAGTGGTAACTGAAGACAATGGTTCTAATTTTAAAATAATGGGTCGTCAATTTTGGCGAGCTGGATAACTAATATTTCTTATATAAAAGAGAACACTATGATCGCAACACTAAACAAATCCAAAACTGCGCTAACAATTAATCGTCAAGAATTTAAATTGGCATTAGGTAAAATTGGCGCAGGAATTGATAAACAAATCGCCTCACTTAAAAAAGCTAAACAAAGCTATGACGCTGCGGAAATTGCACGTGAGGTCATTACCGAAGCAAATATCTTTGAAGCCATTATTGAGGGTTTTAACGAAGCAGAAGAAACAAATCTAAAGCTGACTGACATAACCAATCTTGAAGTGGCGCAAGGATGGGTGGATGAGTTTTTAGAGAAGTATTCAGAGGTATGAATAACCCTAATCAATTTTTGTTGACTGGATAAATAAAAGCTGCGAACTAGATGCAATCGTTTTAGTCTATCTAACTCAATATTGATTATTTTACACTCGAATATTAATCTCAGGATTTATTGATGAACAATAGTTCACTTATTTAACTATTTTCTCTTGCCTAGTTAAAGATTTATATGTTAATTTCCGACTAAGTTAAAGTTGGTTGTAAGCATTAATGAAGAAATTGCTCAAAGATAAAATTATAGAAACACTCTCAACAGAGTTTAAAGCATCAGACTTAGCGTATTTGGTTAGCTGTCTAGATGAGAGTATTACTGGTGCTACAAAGTTTGCTGTAGAACTTTGCCCCACCGTGGAAATACAAAAGCCGCTTCTTGGTCAAGCTGAGCATTTTTGTATACAGCAAGCCGTTAAAACAGCAGCAGATCACTCAGGATTTGATTTTGAATTGAGGGAGACGAACCCTCAGGGTGCTCATTATCCTATTATATCCTCTGACTCCTTTGTGATTGCTGTAAAAAAAGCATCCAATCCAGCTTCATGGGCAAAGACAAACTATATTAAAGAGTTATCTGCGTTAAACTTAATTCACGAGGAAGGTCCTAGTGATTTATTTAAACGATCATATCCAAACAATCTAAACACAATGTTTATGATTTTGAATATATATGTTTTACCCGATCAACGTGTTGATGCCACATTACTAATTCCAAGCTCAGATCTAAAAAGAGTTCACTTTGCAATTCCACTTGATAAGGTTATTGAAGCATCAGCATCTGTAACTAAGAACAAAGTCGTTGAACCTGTTGTTACATTGAAAAAGCAACTATCGGAATTAGACAGCCCTAACATAGTTCAGCAAAAATTTGGTAGTTAAAATGAACATCAAATTTAATCCATTAAGATTAATTGAAGCTCGCGAAGCTAGGGGAATAAAGCAAACAGCCCTCTCCTCAATTATTGGATACTCCACAACCTCCATTTCGAAATGGGAAAATGGACATATTGAACCTGACACCCAGTCACTTGATGCTATTTCTAGTGCCTTAGGATTGCCAATGGAATGGTTTTTTCAACCGTCTCTTATCGCTTCGTCTGTCTATCATTTTAGATCGCAATCCGCAGCGACCAAAACTGCTCAAGAGATAGCAAGAATTAGGCTTAGATGGACTGCAGAGTTTGCTAATAAACTTGTTGAATGGGTAGATTTACCCGAAGTAAATCTAATTCCATCACCTTCTAGAGAGAATGCTCTAAATCTTACTAATGATGAAATTGAATCATACGCCCAAAAGCTTCGTGAACATTTGGGATTAGGTGTAAACCCAATACCCAACATAACTCAACTTCTTGAAGCTTCAGGTATTATTATTGTTTGCGAGGAGTCTGGTTTCACTAGCATGGATGGGGTTTCTGCTTGGATTGGAGAGAGACCTTATATTTGGACTGCATCAGATAAAGCTAGCTGCGTAAGAAGTCGTTTTGATATAGCTCACGAACTTGGACATATTATCCTACATAAACACCTGACCGCTGAAGATTGCAACTCAATGAAACACAAGAAAATTGAGGATCAAGCACACCTTTTTGCAGGCTGTTTTCTCATGCCACCAATATCTATATCCTCCTTATTTCGGGTAATAACTCTTGATACGCTATTAGCTCAAAAGAAAAAATGGGGAGTATCAGTAGGAGCTATGATTTCACAATGTTCTAATGCAAATCTCATTGATGAAGATCAGACTTTGCGATTAAGGAAAAACATGAGCTTCAGAAAATGGAGAACAAGAGAACCTTATGATGATTCCATGATATCTGAAAAACCAATTTTATTTGAAAAGTCTATAAGATTATTACTTGAGCATGGTGGGTTTAAGAAAACAGACATCATCTCTAAATTTGGGCTGCCTAGAGTTGATATTGAAAAGTTGGCTGCATTACCTAATGGGTTCCTAAGTGATAGCACTGATCAGGAGTTAGTTCAGCTAAGAAGAACAAATCTTAAAATTGTTTAATGGTTAGCAGATCCGCCTACCCGCTAAATCAGCGGTTTTATTGTGCCTAATAAAATCCAACCCACCCAGTGTGGGTTTTCTTTTGTCTATTAAAGCATAAAAATACAATTATAATAATATTTTTATAGCTATAGTATTGACTATCAAAATAACCATAGTTATATTAATAACAAGAAACACAAAAAGCCCCAACATGTGGAGCTATATTTTTTAAACCTAAATGTTTTCTCTGTCCTCGACCAAAATTTCAGAGATACATTGCTTTAACTGGTAATTCATTATGAACCAAAACACAAATATTAGTCAAGTTGGTAGAAGCAACAACTTAAATGAACGATTAGACAATTGGCTTAAATGTGAAGAGTCATGCCACTTCTTCGCTATTCAAATCAAAGGTGGTGAGGTATATCCATTTGGGTTTAAAGATCGTCCTTTTTACTCTTTAGAACACGCAAAAGCTTATTTAGAACACCTGCGATCTACAAATCCAGATATTGAATATGGCATCTGCTCTGGTGGCGTTGATGTTGATGCTATTGATTTTGAAAATCTTGATGCACCTACGTGGCATCGAGTATGGATGAATCAACATCAAGTGCGCTTAATTAAATTGCAAATGGCGAAAAAGTCGGAAAAGGAATTATCTAAATTAATTCAAAATTATGATGAAGTTGTTGCTTGGCAAGCTACCAATAATACAACTGAATTTTGTCACTATTACTTTGTTCAGTCTTGTGATAACGAATCAATTGCGACCAGTTCATCACACACGCCAGATATATTTGAAGCATTAACTACAAAAGTTTGCTTCGAAAAAACAATGCCAGGTAGAAGCTTTAAGATTAGTCGCGGTCTAATTTCTACAGACTCATTATTGTCAATGGATGGTCGCACAGCGGATTTTTTTCAAGGATTCATTGATTACCACAAGGAAAGAATTGCAGATATCGATCCTGAATATATGGTAGATCGTGAAATTGTCACCGAAACAAGAACAGCAAAACGGTGATTCCAATGACTGACCTTTCTAACCTACCAATCAAGACTAAGCAACTGGCTTTTGTTTTGTGGCTACAAAAAATTGGTTATCGCGGCGTTATTCGCCCATGTGGAACTTTCGAGTTTCAATGCCACGTTGTAAATAAACGCTTCCCACGGAACGTGAAAATCGTTCCTAACTGGGGATTCAATAAACCGGCTAAGCAATTGTATGCAGAGTTTTTAGAACACTTGAGGGCTCCAGAATGAAAAGATTAATTTTTCCTTGGATCTTATTGCAATCAGCTTCAATTTGTTCAGCTAAAAATGACCCACGTAAATACTTAAATGGTGTCACTTTGATTGATGGCTATATTGTTGCATCTGATGCAGAGCGTGTTTTTTACTGCAAATATGATGAATTACCAAAACTTAAAAAGCCTTTAACTATTCCACTCAAGGCAATTAAAAACCTCGAGAAAAAACTAGATAAAACACGACCAAATTGTTTTGTTGAAGTTGTACATCATTCCGATGGTTTGGCTTTGAATGTAATTGATATTGATCCAGAGGTATTTACCCCTGTTGAATCTATATTCCCTACTGAATGGCACCACATGATCCCTCAAGATGATGGAATGCAATACAAAGGCGCATCACCTCATTTTCAATGGCGCCATATGGTTGATTTTCAGAAGATAAATAAGCTTTTGGGTGCAATTAATCCAGATGACACATATTTAAAACCAACAGGTTTAGATACCCCTGCCCATGTTTATTTTTATGGCAACGATTATTCAGGTGCCAAGGGTTTGATTATGCCGATTGTTGAAAGGAGTGCTGCTTGATGGATATTAAAGACTTAACCAATGTATCAATCTTGGCTATAAAAGCATTGATTCAAAACTCAGAACGCTCTGATCTAGATTTGGACAACACATCCATGAGAATTAAAAACACTAAATCCAATGTGTTAAGTGAAAATATTAGCTTAGGTATATTTTCCAATCAGGTCCTAGATAGATTACATGAATTAAAAGGATTGAGCGATACACATGTTTTGGTTCCTAAGGAGAAAATCGGATCTCTAGTTAATGAGTTGCATACAGCTTTTCAATCAATCCCAATTTTAACACTTGGAGAGCTATTACCATTACAACAGGACTTTCAAGCAATGATTGAAGCACAGGAGCAAAGTCATGGAATTTAAGAAAACTATTGAGCTTCTGTACGACAATCTTAAAGCTACTGCGCTGTGCAAAGCTAAAAATGATGTGCGCTTTTACCTTACTGGTATTTATATCGGTGATGGATTTGTGGCTGCAACGAATGGACACATGGCTTTGATCTGTATTGAACCGGATACGGTTGGTATGGATGTAATCATACCAGGTGATGCAATTGATTCGCTAATTCGTAAAGTTGGCAATAAAAGCAAAATCAAAACTACTCTTTTGCATCAGATTGATGATGAATTTTGGTGCTTAAACCACGGCGGAAATTTTGAAATGTTTAGGCTTATTGAGGGTAAATATCCAGATATTAAGCGTGTTGATATTCCAAAACCTAAAGAGATCCAATTTAAGTTTTACCCGAAGTTCAATCTTGAATATCTGTGTATTTTTCAGAAAGTAGCGAAAGTTTATAAACTGGCTTTCCCAACTTTCTACCCAACAACTGAAAATCATAGTGCGTATGTAGAAATCACGAGTGATGTTCACGGCATTTTAATGCCTCTCAGGGTTTAAGGGTGAATCTATGTCTAAATTCAAAATCGGTGACATTTTACGAGCCAAATTTACTGGCCATTATTGTGGTGATGTTGAAATATTTGGGCGTGTTCGAGAGTTCAAGGGAAAAATGATTTGCTGTAATGAAATCAACTCTGAAAGCCCATTTTTCTGTTATGAGGATGAAGCTGTAAAAGTTGATTTACCTGAAAGCGTTGTGAAAAGTTTAGGAGAGATTGCATGAATGCTATTACTTTTTCAGAACAAGCCAAGCAACAGACTTTAACTATGTCAACTCGCTTAATTGCTGAGTTGACAGGTAAACGCCATCCAGATGTTAAACGTGATTGCGAGGTGATGTTTGCTGAGCTGAATTTAGATGTGAGCAAATTTGCTCATATCTATTTGGACAGCATGAACCGCCAGCAAATTGAATATTTATTGCCTAAAGATTTAGTCGAAACGCTCATAACTGGATACAACATTAAATTGCGGTATCAAGTTATTCAGCGATTGCATGAGCTGGAGAATCAATCTCCTAAAGAATTAAGCCGTTTAGAAATTTTGCAAATTGCTTTACAAGCCGAGCAAGAGAAGCAAGTTTTACACGAAAAAGTTGAAATCCTTGAACCTAAGGCAAAAGCACTCGATACCATCGCTAATACCGAGGGTACATACAATATTCGTGAGTGTGCCAAAACTATTGGTATAGGTGAACGTAAGTTAGTCGACTTATTACTTAAAAAGAAATGGATCTATCGCGAGGAAAGTGGTCGTTTGCAACCATATGCCACCAAACGTGCTGAAGGTATTTTTATAAATCGACCTTCACCCGTTGTTACAGAGGTGGTCCCACATGTTTGAACAACTAAAAGCTTATTTATAAGTGATACTCTGCTCTAGTTAAGCTACCTTATTTTGTTGTGGTAGCTGGTCATAGTAAAACTCATCTGGAGTCATTTTGTCCAGACTCGAATGAGGTCGTTTCAAATTATAAAATTCAAAATATGCGTTTAATTGCTTCTTCGCATCCAAAACATTGCTGTAGGCTTTGAGATACACCTCTTCATATTTAACGCTCCGCCATAATCGTTCAACCATCACATTATCAACCCATCGACCTTTACCATCCATACTGATTTGAATGCCATTTGATTTCAATACATCAATAAATGCATCACTGGTAAACTGACTGCCTTGGTCTGTATTAAATATTTCAGGTCGACCATATTTTTCAATAGCTTCATTTAATGTTTCTATGCAAAATGTAACCTCCATACTAATCGATACTCTATGCGCAAGTACCTTGCGGCTATGCCAATCAATCACAGCACATAAATAAACAAAGCCTTTTGCCATAGGGATATACGTTATATCCGTAGACCACACTTGATTACTGCGCTGAATAGCCAATCCTTTGAGCAGATATGGATATTTGCGGTGAGCTTGATTAGCCTGGCTTAAATTTGGTTTGCAATATAACGCATTAATGCCCATTTTCTTCATTAAAGTACGTGTATGACGTCGTCCTATATGATGTCCTTGACGATTCAACAAATCACGCATCATACGGCTACCTGCAAAAGGGTATTGCATATGTAACTCATCCATACACCGCATCAGCTTCAGATCTGATGCACTCACAGGTTTTGGGCGATAGTAATAACAACCACGGGAGACTTTCAGCAGCTGAGCTTGCTTAGATACTGAAATCTGAAGTGAGTCATCGATTAACTTTTGTGGTTGAAGCGGCCCAGTTT
>JAHQCQ010042594.1:7714-32286 GCA_023539305.1 Ilex asprella
ATTGTGACACAATTTCTATTTCTCGTTGTTCGTCCTAGGGTTCCGGTAGGGAAGATGTGCTCATTTACTTATTTGGGTGGCTCTGGCAAGAATTCACATCACGACGATTGTTACATTGGAATGGTATTGCTACTTTAGAATGCTGCATGTTGAACTTTCCTTTTTTCATTAAATTACACTTATGTCTGGAGAATTTCGTTCGTTTCAACATAAAGGTCCGAATTGAAATGTTTCGATCAATGTTTTAGAGTTTAATTGTTCAAAATTTTTGCCATTTTAATACTATTTTTGAGAACATTTTTGTTTTAAGTGTATGACATAATTGTTGTTAATTTTTGTCTCTTGTTCTCGATTGTCTTAATTAAATCCCTCAACTAATCAATTTTTTGTCAATGAAGTCCTACAATACATTTCACTAGAACAAATGGAAGCACATGACATTTATGATATTTGTGTTAATGGGTGAAATAGACAGAAAAATTTTATTGACACAAATTTAATAATTGAGGATCGAAATTGAGATAATCGAAAGTTCAGCGACTATTTTGAAAATATAAGACAAAGTTTATGGAATAATTCTGATATTTGCCCTCTTTGTTTTTAAAGGGATTTAAACCAGGCACCGAAATAAAATTTTAATCCTTGATGTCAGTAAATATGTTTCCTGTTGGCATACTAAAACATAGCATTGTTTTCAGCATAGCATTGTTTTCTATGACTGCTTGATCAGTAGTTCTAGTAAGCAACTTGTGCACTTCCATTTGATGCGTTGTTTATTTTAATTGTCTGTGTTTCTGTTATATGTTAGAGTATTTTAATAAAAAGATTTATGTGGGAAACAAAATTCCACATCGACTAAATTTCTAAAAGTATTTAAGTATATATATAAATGTTAGTGCTATCTAGCAATTGAGTTAAGTGAAAACTTGGAACCTTCACGTGCGGGTTGAGACCGGCAGAGGAGATACGATTAAATACGAAAGTAATTACGGCATATCAACAATCATATTTTTACAATAGAAAGGTGTCGTGTGAAATTCTGAGTGAAGCAACAGTCAATTAATACCTTCTGCATTGTGCTTTTTCTATAAAGGGGTGTGAATCGTTATTTTAGTTGTCTATGTTTCTGTTATATTTCTGTTATATGTAACTACAGATGATCAGAAGAAGACTGCCCACCTACTTGCACTTGATGGAGCTAATGAAAGACTACGTTTGTTTGAAGCAAACTTAATGGAGGAAGGATCTTTTGATTCTGTGGTTGATGGTTGTGAAGGTGTCTTCCATACAGCATCTCCTGTTACCTTTTCAGTCACTGACCCTCAGGTACATCCTCTTAACTTTCTACTGTTTTGTTATAGTTTTAGTAAGGTTACCCTATCATGACCGGGACATCACATGTTTAAATTACGAACACAGTCTATTCATGTGCAGACTACATAAATCTAGTCATTGTCAGACACCACAATGGCATCAGCCTCGTGGCTTTCCTTTTTTCAGCTGCATCTGTGTTATGAATACTTTGTCCCTTGCTAGAGAATACTCGGGGAAAAGTAATTGAGATAGATATGCATCTTGACGAACAATGCTACACATCTCAAATTTGAATCCCAAATCAATAAGATGGTTGGATTATCGGGTCCCGATGACTTTTTCGATGGAACTCATTCATCCAGCTATCCTTGTTGATTTGAGATGCAAATTTGGGAAGCAAAACATTTCACGGAGTTTGACACCTTTAGCCAATTGTATACAAATTTGGGAAGTAAAGCATTTCCCGCATTCTGACACCTTTAGCTAATTGTACTTCATTCAATCCATACCTGACTGCTGTATTGGGTTAAGAGTTACTTATCATCTATTTTCCTTGTTACAGGCAGACTTAGTTGACCCTGCTGTGAAGGGCACACTTAATGTTCTTAGATCCTGTGCAAAAGTTTCATCTATCAAAAGGGTAGTTGTAACATCTTCCATGACATCGGTCATGTTCAACAAAAACACTCTAAACCCGGATGTCGTAATTGATGAGACTTGGTTCTCAGATCCTGTATTTTGTGAGCAATCAAATGTGAGTACATGTTCATCATCTCTTTGCCCCTTCCTTCCCAACTTTTCAAATTCAAGTTTTTTTTTTAGCTGTTTAGAAAGGTGACATGCAATGGTTCTTGCATAAGTGCTACATGGGAGGAGCATGTTGGAACTCTCATTTTTGAAGTGCTTAACATCTATAAAACCTGTTGTCTTTTTTGGTTGCTATGTTACTTGAAACTGGAACTAAACATTACAAAATCAAATGTATCCTCAACTCAACTAAATGGATCCTTGTATCAACTATTTTGGGTCAGCTACATTAATTCATTTCGTCAGTATGTTATTTAACGTTGATTTCGATTTACCTTTCCATCAACGGATATCTGATTCCTCACTGATTCAACAACTGGTATTCTATAAACATGGTACAAACACCCTAAGTTGATTATCTCCTAATTTATCTTCTATTGGTGTTGTCTCTTGTATTATAAATATACTCATCCCAATTCTATTCTTTCTGGTTTTGCGACACATCCATCTAAATATCATCATTCCTTCTGCACTTAGTTTTTGAGCATATTGCTTCTTAATTGTCCTTCATTATGTTCTAGAATGCATTGTTTGTGAATAGTTGTCGAATAGAACTGACATTTCAGGTTGAGAGATATATGTCGATTACAAAATACTCTAGATGCATTTTTCCACCTAGTTCATCCTACTTTAACTCAATGATTAACATCTTTTCCAATCTCTCTCCCTTTGGATAATTAATCCCTAATATCAACGGTGTTCACTCTTTGATATCTTTTGATTTTCAATCTTTACTACCTCCCTATTTGAATATTTACTTTTACTAAAATTACATTTCATATATGCTGTTTTATTTCTTCTTATCTTTAAAATTAGGTGTATAAATTCGTTCTTTGTTTGAATTCATTTCTTTCGTCTTTTACCATGCATAGGAAGATTTTGAGTTGCCTTGCTATTGAAATGTTCAATAGTATCACTTTTAACTCCCCTTATCAGTCATATTTGAAAGTTCAATTTATGTGGGTTAAAATTATTTGCAGCGTTTATTAAAATAAACGCTGAGATTTACCGACACATGCCCCAAACACCGGGAATTAAATGCTAGAAAATGTCATTTTTCTTGTAGTGAACTATAATCCCAAAGTATACAAACATCGTAGAGACTAACTTTTTCTCTTTGTAGTTCTTATTTTGTTTATATTACTTGGTATAACAGATTGCATTGAATAAGAGTTGGATTTTGGTGATTTTCTAATAATGCGAACATTATAATTCAACATAGGAACAACCTCAAGATTTATTATTCAAATTTCAGCAATTCATAAATCACTGTGACAAAATATACAGATATTTATATTGATAACTAAAAGATTCAATTACAATCATAAGTGGTAGGTCAGGGAGTTGACTATCCCACCAAGCGTAGTCTCTTAGGGCCATTGCCCATAAATTTACCCCCAGTAGTGAGAGATGGTTTTGCATAAGGTCTAGCATTAGTCCGGTACGTGAACGGGATAATACTGCGATGATCTATTAGGATAGCTAAGATATTAAAAAAACAAAAAAACTAAAGATTCAAGGAAAAGTTTGATACAACTCAGAGGTGAAGTCCATCAATAGTGTATGGTGATTGGGCTAGCGATAGAGCCCTGGTATAAAATAGTAATCAGTTTAGGGTTTTGTATTCTGTTTCTTGTGTTATTTTGAGTTTTGCTGAGAGAAAATTGCTTTAGAGGAAATTTATTTGGACTTTCTTTCTAAATAATATTTCAAGACATCATAATTTTGATCTGAAATATTTCGAGACTTTTGGTGGGAACCGAAAACCAATCAGAGATGAAAAATCGAAATTCTGATCTTGATTGCTACTTGATTATGGTGATTCAACCTCCTTTAATTTGAATTCCATGTGTGATTGTTGTATTTCTTTCTTTGTTGCCATGGCTATGCAAATATCACTGTCATTAAAGTGTTTTTCCATGCACAATATGAATGTGTGACTGCCTCTTCTAGTGATATATGAAGTGCATTTCATAAATTTTTTGTTTAAGATCTAATCGAGATCTTCAGTGTTTATTTACCTTGTCATATGGATGTAAAGTTTGAAAGGCTTTTTTCTTTCTTAAAAACTTGTGGAATTGGACTTGCAAGCAGTGACGGAACTACTTCCTTACAGTTTTCAAAAATTTAATACCTCATCTTAGGTTTTCAAAAATCTTATACATCACAAATTGTGTTGTATCACTTTCAATGCATTAACCCACAACTCACCTTCACGATGGTAATAGGAAAATAATATTTATGATGGTAATTTATTTGTAGTGATTATTTGATGTCATAAATGAGAAAATAAATAGACCATGATATTTTTTCAAAATAATTTTTAAATTTTATGATCCAAACTAATATTAATGATTGTATAATAAAAAAATTATTTTTGAGAGGTTTTTTGTAACTAAATATCTGACAATAATTAAATGATCCTATTAAATAAATTTCCTAGCCATGTCCCTTTTTTGTTTGCCCCCGAACACAATACAATCCTATTCCATCCCTGCTTGCTAGGATTATCCTTTAATTTTGTAGTTTTTGTATTGTATAGTTGGAAAGAAGTTAAATTACTTTAATTACCTTCACTATTTGTTGATTGAACTGTGTTGTATACCTCAGCTATGGTATCCGCTTTCAAAAACATTGGCTGAGGAAGCTGCATGGAAATTTGTAAAAGAGAATGGGATTGACATGGTGACGATACATCCAGGTTATGTGATTGGTCCTCTCTTACAACCAACTCTCAATCTCAGTTCTGAGGGGATTTTGAACTACATAAAAAATGGTATGATTTTCTGTAACAAGTGGGATGATTCATATATGATATGATACCTTCTTACATGGATATAACTTATCTGAAAATTGTTCTATAAAATCGTCTAGCAATCCTTATGGTATCTAGGATGGTAAGTCTTTTATAGACTTTTGGCTGGCAAGACTGGGAATATTTTATAGACCCATATCTAGTGTTGGATTGGGTATTAAAGTAAAACCTCTTAAACTAGTATATTAACCATATCGATATCTCCACTCATTGCTAATTGATTTGAGTTGGATGCTTTAACATGGTATTAGAGCAGGTTCATTGGAAGCATGCAGAGGATTATATGAAGGAGTTACTTGAGAAAACAAATGCATATCACAAGGGAAGTATGAATGAGATGTAAAATGATTAATTGTTCGAATTATACAATTAGTTGTTTGCAGTTATCGTTAATTGGTTTTGAGATGAATGCTTTCACATGGTATTAGATCTGGGCTACGAGAGGCTTTTGGGTGTGACTCGCTATTTCATAGCAATTGATTCCCCCATTGTCCTTTCCATTAGTTCACCATGTTATATTCTGATCTTTAGCAGTAGATGGATGCTTCACATGTGGAGGGAGTGTTAAGAGCTTGTCCCACATCTACGACTTCCTAAACTAATACATGAGTCTCGTGGTTTTGTGTTGAATGTATTAACTACAATCAAGCTCTCATTGCTATACCAAGTGTGGAGATTTTTAGTGAGAGAAATGTATACCGAGTCTAAGTTATCGAGATTAAACATGTTATTTAATTTACGGATAGAATCTAATCTAGTTTGAAGGAAGATGGGACATTGCTTTTGATACCTGCTGGTATGAGGTTCCTCTTTTTCCCATCCTTTATGGTCATTCCTGGTGATTGATGTAGGATGTTTGTGTGTTGTTTTAAGTGGTTATTCAATATGTGGTGCTCATTTGCTTTTATTAGAAAATTCTTCTTGGCTTGTAGAAGTTTGATTGCATTACAAGTTTCAGTTATTATCTTTCCTAGATTAATTCAATAGTTTCAGTTCCCCCTTTGTTTTTCATAGGAGATGTGTGTATCTTGAACAATGACTGTACAATGGTTATGCCTTCTTTTGCTAACTTACTAAGCATATAAACGTAATTCCTCTTTGTCCTGCTAAATAAAATTGGATGCCCAAGATTGCTGTAAATTAACCTGTAAGCTCATCAGTTTGTTAGAAATGTATTGAACAATGTTACCTAGATCTTAGGTTGATTAGAAACGTGCTAGGAGAACACGATACGATACTCTTTTTGGTACAAGGTTTAATGGGGACAAACTTGGCTGATACATTATTTTGAGTCTGGATTTGTTTTTAATATTTTTAACTGTTATATGAAATTATAAATAAATGTGCATCCATACACACTAGTCAATGCTGACCTAGAAAAAAAATACATACGTTGTCAATCAATAAAGAAAAATAAAATGCGTATGGATACATATTTGTAGGGAATGAAGGTTGCAATTTGCGCTTACCAGGAAACATAGGCTACCCTAGAGTTAGGGTTACAATTTAGGATCAGGGATTTGGGCAATCTAAGTTGCGAACTCACTCCTTTTGAGGTCATGCAACTCCAAACACTGGGCGCATGGGTTACCTACGATCCCCATATACTAGGTGTTGTGCATATTGACCAGCTGACGCGCTGAGTATCTAGCCAGTGGAGTTATTACATGCATGTAAGTTCGCGGAACACACATACGACTGTTGAGATTTTGGACCACAATAATTTTCTACATTGCCATTTTCTTGTCTAGATAACCTAGTTAGTAGCAAGGGGTGCTGTTGGAACAGTGATTTGTGGACAAATATCGTTGATATACTAGCCAAACATAATTGTTCTGGTTGCTTATCTGTTATCTTTGCCAAACATTACTGTTCTAGTTGCTTATCTGTAATCTATGAGTAATGGCAAAAGCCATTTCTCAAATTCCAAAGACAACACTCAATATGGAAATCTTTTTTCTTTTTTTTTTCAATATAATTGCCTATTAGTTCTTATGATGCAATCAATTAAATTTGATGTGATGCAGGGAAAGAAGTCTTGCCTGATGCGATTTATAGATTTGTTGACATTAGGGATGTTGTATCTTCTCATATTCAAGCATTTGAGATTCCTTCGGCTAATGGTAGATACTGTTTAGTCGGAACAGTGACGCAGTCTTATGAGGTCATAAATATATTACATGAGCTTTACCCTTCTCTCAATCTTCCAGACAAGTACGTATTTACTTCATTTCACAAGTTGGGGCTACTACTAGAATTAATAAGTTGATCATACATCTAGCAAATGCTTGCATATATTAACTTTCTTACATTTCATTGGGACACATTGACTATATTAAAGAATTTCTGCTAATTTGATACTTTTACATTATATGAAGGTAAAATAGGAAAGGTATAAAAAAGAATCTTTATTCTTAAAAAGTTATGTATCTAAAGTTACAAATGAATTATAAAAAGAAGAATCTTAAAGTTACAAAAGTATCTAAAAGGTCTCTTATTGTCCTGTTATGTTCTTTAATAGATAAATTCACCAACTCAATATTAGTAATTGTAATACCCCAAAATTTACAATGCAGACATTAACTATTTATCAACCATTAAACCAAGAGAGTATACTAAAATCACTATTAAAATAATATAACCGTTCATCTTCAATAAATAACTAAACTAATCCCAACAAAATATCAATAATTTCTTCAAATTATATCCTAAATCATAATATTATCTTGCAACTAATCAATAAAGAAATATTCATAAATATTGTTTAATAATTGAACTTCAAAATTTATTTGTTTTGAGTGTCTAAATTTGCATCGACTATTCTCTCGAGTTCTATAATTGGTCACCGTGGCTTGAGCTGGTTTAGAGCATGTTCCCAAAGGGACAATGATAACAAGTGTTTAGGGGGAATGGGCAGGGATCATAGTTATCAAATCGTGTATCGGAAGGCGTATCGTTTTTTAAAAATAGTGTATCGTATCGTGTATCGTATCGCGTATTGTAAGATACGGTACAAATTTAAATAAATAATAAAAAAATATATATACCTTTGAAAAAAAATTATACACTCATAAAAACATAACATTTTATTAATACTCCATTAACTACTCAAGTCATCAACATAATTCACTAATATTATAATGCAAAATTCACAACCATAATTCACTAATTCAAACATAGTTTATGAAAATACGATGTTGGTGATGTCACTGTTTCACAAAATTAAAATTAATCAAGATTCAAAATTTTTATACAAATATGTATATTTTTGTATAAAACGTCGTCGTAAAAAAAAAAGTGTACGTATACTATTTTCAAGCATGTATATTTTTTGTATATATTTTCACACAAAAAAAGATATGATATGTTTGAATTGACATAAAACGAAATCGTAAAAAAAAAAAAAATAGTTTTGGCACGTATCGGGCGTATCGTACCGATACATATCGTGTATCGGTCGATACGATGTAAAAACGATACATAACTACGATCCGTATCGTTTTAGGCCTGTATCGTAACGTATCGTACGATACGTATCGCGTAGGAGAAACTCAAAGGAGGGCCATGGCTCCTCTTATTCTTTCTCTATGTGGCCTCACCCCTGGGAGTTTGTACCTTGTACCTTGCAGTTTTCCTTCTACATTATGTTTCTTTATATAGAGGTTCAGCACCCTAATACGCGTAAGACCCAAAATTACATTATATAAATTTCAAATTGTTTACAAGAGGCATTAACTGATAGCTTTTTTGTGGATAATGTTTTTTGAAAATGATATTCATAAGATTGACCGTGTTCCAATGTTACCTGAATCATGGGTCATTTTGGTACGTGGGTTGTTTTAGTTTAGGTACGTTGGTTGTTTTAGTACATAATACGAGTACGAGTATACGTACAACACTTTTTTAGGTATACGGTACGATGAGAATATGCTTAGCTGGTACGGTATTTTTTGTCCCAATCCATTTTAGAACTCTTGTCTAGATTGGTTTTACCACTATGCAATATTATATATCAAATAACATCCATAAACACTAAGTCAGTTATCATTTATCTTACATTTGTAAAAAAAATTAAAAAAAAATCTTACATTTGTGCTCGATTCTATTATCGAAAATAATATAATTATAAATTTATATGCATGCGGTTAATTAATATATGTTTTATATTTGTGCTATGTGTTCAATTTGGAATTGTACATATTGGTGATTTAGATCTCAAACTCACCCTATTTAGAATTGATATATTCAGATCGTGGGTCGTCAAGGATTTAGTGAATTTTGTAACTATGCCACGTACCCTTTCCAGAAAACAATCACTTGAGATGAAAACATTCATTTAATTCATATTTTTTATGAGATACATTGTAATTTTATGGTTGATGAAGATTCTTTTGATGTATCGTAAAACAGTATCTCGTAATTTAAACTCTATTCTCAATTCTATTCATGACAGATTTATGGATAAAAAGTCTGTTGCTCCACCATACCAGGTATCCAATGAGAGGGCAAAAAGTTTGGGTGTTGAATTCCTTCCTCTTAAGGTAGCCCTCAAGGACACTGTCGAAAGTTTGAAGGAGAAGAAATTTCTGAGTTTCTGAATCATTATATTTACCATGAAATGCAAATACATATTATGCTGTATTTGCAGGGTTTCATCTTTGTTAAAATAAAACAGAACCTTGTAATAATATGCCACAAGTTGGAAAATCTGCCCCTCTACTGCTCATTTATGTGCCTTGCTATCGTAATTGAAAAAAAAACCTTTTATGTACAACAAATAAACAAAAAATGAAAGTGTGGATTCCTCTCGATCCCATGCCGGGGCGTGGGGGTTGAGCTGCTGGTGAAGAATGCATTTTGATGAAGGAATAGAAAGTAATTGAGCAAAATCTTTTGTTGATTATGTCGACAACATGAAGTAGATCTCTAATCTGTACTGGTTTGATTAGATCATAGTTTTGTGTTGAAAAAGTGTTTCTCATCCTGGAACATTTCAGAGCTTGATCTCATCTTTTAGGAGGCATGTAGCCATATCATGTCAGTTCAACCAGTGCTTCAGGAACTGCTAGGCTAGTCTCTTCATTGAAACACAACCATCTGAGACAAAACCAGAACCTGGTTCCGGGCACAAATGTCAAAAACAAGTTCTCTTTGATCATAAGGTGAGGATGGCTGACCAGTTAAATTTGGGACAGTTGAAGGATGAGGATGATCACCCGAGCTAGTGGTCTAATGATAAGTCGTATCTATTTAGGGTTGTCCTTAATTCTTATGTGGTTATCAAGCAGGGTTCAATTCATGGGAGTAATATTGTTTGCTGCTTGGCTTTGGTAGTGTTGTGATGACGGGCTACTCTTCCGAGTTAGTAAATATCGTTAAAACCGGACATTCTCAATGTGTTGGGAGTGTTATCTATAGGTATTTGCAAGCAACTTCTTCTGCCTATACCTCATTTGCATGGCTTGGAAGTGGGCGGACTTTTAACGCAAAAATATGGTTGTTTTATTATGACCTGGAAGTTACGGATTTGAGTTACAAAAACAATCTTTTTATTTACAGGAGAAAGACTACGAACATCTAACTCTTAACATGTCATTCGTATCTAAGAATCCTTTCAGTGTACCACAAAAAAGCTGTCATAGCAATAACCTACATATCTATAAAAAAAATCCTCTTTTACTCTCAAATAATTATATAAAGACAATCATATTCTATTTTCTAATTTAACAGTTAGACCATTCATATTCTTGGAATAAATATTCAATTAAAAGTCTAATGAATCAATGGTTACCAATAATAGAACCGTTCATGTTCTTAACGGTCTGAAAATTTCCAAAATGAAGATAGGAATAATAGTACTCTTTCCGTTCATGTTCTCGACATTAGTAAAACTATTCATGTTCTTAACGTTATCAAAAATTTCAAAATGAAGATAGGAATAACAGTGTTCTCAAATTTTATGTTCTCAACATTGTGAAAAATTACAAAATGAAAATAGGAAAAATATTGCTCTACTTCCGAATCTTCATCTAAATCTAAACTACTATCAAATGGAAACATATTCGAAAAACCTTTGATTACATAAAATATCCCTATTAGATATTTAAAAGACCCTTTAGTCCCCTAAAATGTTAATAACTAACTTGAGCCTTATTTTTATCCCTTCAATGTGACACAAGAATCGTGCATTGGGCTACACTCCCATTGATTGTAGGGTCATTTGGAAGTTGATACAATTTTTTAGATTTATTTGAGTAAAAATACAACATAAAATTTTATTTGGGCTAAAGTGCATATTTTTAAAAAATAAAAATATTGTCATTCAGGAACTAGTTGATGGGTTGAAACCTTTTGTATTCCTTCTATATATTTTAGCTACAATCTAATAATGTGAGGTAAAATAAGAGCATATTTTCTCTAGCAGTTTTTTTTTCTCTCCCTCCCTATTTTCTCTTACTCTATTTATATTAATATTAAAACAACATAATTTCACTAATCAATCAATTATAATTGTCTTATAATACACCAAGCAGTTATTCGTGCGTTCTAATAAATCAAACAGTTACACAAAATTATGACACCAACCAAATTTGTCATTCAGTTGTTTACATAAACTAAATAGTTACACCATTTAGTATCGCAACATCGTTACACCATTAGGCCTTAACAATTGCATGAGACTGTGATTGTTACACCCATTAAAAATTGGTACATGCATTAAAAAATTAGTTACACCGATTAAAAAAGTTACACCCATTAAAAAAATAGTTACACATATTAAAAACAGTTATACCCATTAAAAAAATAGTTACACCCGTTAAAAAAAACAAAAAAGTTCTTTTTTTCTTACATCCCAACAACGAATAATACATAATATCTAACAAAACATTTTGACCAATTCTTTATTTATTTTTTTTGGAAAAATTCAGTGTTTATTCACATATAATTTGTGACATTCTACTCAAATTTTATTGTCATAGAATTTTGTTGTCGAAGAAGAAGGGTGGGTTTTGATTATTAATGCCCATACTTTACCTCTCATTACTATTGTTAATTTTTACATATTTGTTTTCTCAAATAATTGTCAATGATGACTGCATAATGTAAGGGAGAATGTTTAGGTAAAAAAATTTTCAATTCATTTGAATTTTGTACTTAAACACAAAAAAATTTATAAAAATTATACTTAATAGAGTAAACAACTTATCCATACACTTTTGTTCAAATAAGTCTAAGAAATTGTACCCACACCCAAAAAACCCTAGATTGTACAACTTCATACACTAGGTTATCATTGTAATGAGATTTGCTTATTTTTTTTAATTTTTTTTTATAAAAATGATAGAATATTTTTATTGCTCAAAGCGAAAGAAGTTCATCATGCTGAATGAGATGTGATAAAAATAAAGGACATTCCTCTCACTATAAACAAGGATTCATACAATTCTTCTCAAATTTAGCTAAACAATTAGGTACCGCATTTTCATCTATGCGAATCTATGAAACCAAAAAAAATCAAATCCATTTGCATGATTGTTAATTTGATGAACAAATTTTCCAATTTCGGATAAGTTTGATGTTCCTCATTTCAGTGCATCTATAACCAATTTTGAATCACCTTCAACCACAACTTTGTAATAACCTGCTTCAGTTGTGATCTTAATTGCAATAGACATTGCTAGGGCCTCCACATGATCAGGATTAAGTAGTCCCTGAATTCTTTGGAAAAAGCATTGAATAAAAGAACCATTCCAATCTCTAACGACCACCCAATTCCCAAAGTTCCAGAAGAAGCAAACACGGCAGCATCGAAATTTAATTAAAAACCCCAACGGAAGGAGTAGACCACCTATCAATCTCTGAAGCTAAGGTGTGTTGTTCCTTTGAATCAACGATCGTACTATTCCAAAATTGGTCAAAGTATGTTTGAGTAAAATCAAATATTTGATTAGGAGACATCATCGCTTCACCTTGTCGTGCTCTTCTATTGAACCATAATGACTAGAGAAGAACAAAAAATAAACCTTGTTAATTGGCTTGTAGCTGACTTTGGATGCCCAACACCCATTCCTTAAATATAACAGCATGCTTATAATAGTGTGAAACCAAAAAGTTTCTAAACATATAGTTGAGACATGGATCCATTTGGATTATCACATAATAAACAATCGGTGTCAACAAAATTCACCTTTGCGGCAGATTGCATTGAGTAGGCATAATATCTCTAATGATTCTCTAGGAAAATATTTTGATTTTATGGGGAATCCTAAGAAACCGAATGAAATTTTCAAACCATTTACGCTCAGTTGTATTAGAATTACCTTCAATTGGTTTAACACTAAGAAAACCACGATCAAATGGTAGATATTTTTCACTGAGAAATGACCATAATTGTTATAGTGTCAAACCAATTGATCACTTGGAAAATGATCACAAATAGGGATGCGTAGAATTTGTTCTATATCACAGGGGAGAAAAAGTTGCTCCAACAAACTTATTTTCCAGCATCAATGTTCATAGTCAATTAAGAAGCTTACCAAGAAATCCTCTTCCAATTTTGGTAATGGGCTAATAATCTTGAAAGGAGAAGGCCTGGGGATCCACCTATCATTCTTCACTCAAACAAACACTTCCACCATCTCTCATTCTCCATCGCATTCCCGCCTAGACTTCCATCAAAGTAGAGGTAGGAAAGACCTTGCTTGCAAAACTATATAAAACAAGGACTCAGGATGTTTAACTAAGGTCCAAACTTTTTAGCCGACACAACTAGATTAAAAGCCCCCAGATCTCTAAATCTCGTACCTTCACGAGATAATGAGAGAATTATTCTTATAAATATAGTAGTCCTGACATAAATGTCCAGTTTTTGACTAGATCAAGAAGGAATTAATCGTATAAGTTAACGCAGACCTCTCATCTTTCAAAAAAAAAAAAAGAATTTATCTCCTGCATCTCCCCCACCCAAAAAAAAGGAAAAATTTCAACTACACCCCTTTTAGTTTATCATATCTTTAAGGACACTCCCTCTATTTTTTGAATGTTCACTGACACCCCTGCTAGATTAAAAATATTAACTAGAATACAATTTTACTAAATTGCCCATGATATTTTTTAGGACAAATTTCATCCACACCCCCTCTAAATAAACAAATCTTCAATGAGACCCCATTTGTTTACTATTTTGTTTATGTATTAAAATTTGCACTAATTAAAATTCGATTCAAGTTAATTAAAATTTATTTTTTATGTATTAAAATTGGAATAGATTAAAAATTATATTTTTTACGTATTAAAATTTGAGTCGATTAAAATTCTATTTAAGTTAATTAAAAATTATTTTTAATCGACTTAAATCAAATTTTAATCAACTAACATTGAATTTTAATTGATCCAAATTTTAATACATAAAAAAATATAAATTTTAATTGACTCAAATTTCACTAAATAAAAAAAAATAATCGACTCAAAAACGAATTTTAATCGGCATTAACAACTCGAGAAGAGCTCAAATCGGCTTGAATTTTAATACATAAAATATAATTTTTAATAGGTCCAAATTTTAATGTGTAAAAAAAAATTAATCATTTCAAATCTAATTTTAATAGGCTCAAAATTTAATATGTAGAAAAATAAATTTTAATCAATTCGACTTTTAATATGTAAAAAAATAAATTTTAATCGGCTCGAATTTTAATAAATTTTATGTAAAAAAAATAATTGGGATTTTTGAAAGAAATTTTTTGTTATTTTAGATGAATTATTTTTGTTAAAAATTGTAGTTTAATGACAGAAAATGTTAGTGATGTTTATATATAAACTAAAAGGGTGTTGGTCAATGTTGTAATAATAGTAAACTAGGAGGGGTGTGATTGAAATTTTCCCAAATAAAAAACCATCTCACTACACATATTACATCCATTTCTCACCGTGTCTCTCTTTCTCCCGCACCTAGCACACCATCACACAAACACTCCCTCTCACAGTTCTGCATCTCTATCTCGACCAGTTGTTAGAAGGAATGCGATTACAAAGAATGTTCATGCCTGAATGCACTATGTTACGCTAAACAAAAATTGTGAATATTTAATCAAGACAACTTTTCTTTGTTCTTTTAAAAATATTTGGACATCCCCTAAAAATAGGAACCCAACAAACTATAAACCCGTATAGACAATCAAAACTCTAATTACACAATCCACCCTCTAGAAAATATTAATTAAACAAATAAACCAAGACTTACCAAAAAAAAAAGCACAAATAAACCAAGAAACTTGCATGGCATTCCTAAATTTATATTGCACCAGTTCAATTAATTATGTTGTCTATTCTAAACGAGGACCCACAAATCAATCTGGGTTGCCTATAAAATGGACCAAATAAAATGGATGTGGTTAAAAACTAAACATACCACTTTTATGCATCTAAAACAACAGAAAATCATTCTTCTTACATGAACAACTAAACACAACAACTGCACCATATGAATATTTGAAAAAGTGACAGACCAAACGTAAGATTTTGTGGTACAACCGTTTTCTAAAACAATTAGAATAAACCCATAAAATTTTTTAATCCCAAACGACTTCAATCACACATCAAAATGATATAAGCTACTTCTAAACCAAGCTCTACCTCAATAAATCAACAAAAACCTAGATTTGCTCAATTCAAAATTTTATACCCTTGAATTACATAGAGTATCTCCTGAACATATGACCCCAGAAATATATCAACATGTTTACAAAACTTATATATTTCATAATCATATCCAAACCACACCATATCCATGCTTAAACACAACTATTTACCAACTACCATGACAACGTAATAGTATTTACCATCGTCTTGCCTAAACACAATTATTTATTGATTGATCAAATTTGGAGTTCTTTAAAGGGTATGTTTGTTGTTGTAGGTGTGAATTTTTTAGTGGATTGTGATTGTTTATGTAGTGATAGGAAAAGTGTCGGATTAAAAATCTATTTTTCGATAGAACAAAATTTAAAATTCACTAAGCATGTCAGTTTTGAAAATGAGGAAGAGAAAAACTCGTGGTCTGTTAGACTTTGAAAGCAGCAATTGCTCAATTGAAATTAGTGGGAAATAATGACATTAAGAACATCAAAGTGCAACTGTTATATATATGGTTAAGTCTCTGGCAAAAAGGGGAGAAAAATATCACTGAAACGTTCACTGTATTCTTCTCCTCTAGGCTCAAGCTTTATTTTTGTAGTATTCCTCTATTGATGCTGAAAAAAGATGTATGTTATATACACGGTCACACACACACACACACACACATAGAAGGAAGCACATGAACAAAATGGAGTTATGATTATCAAAGTGCTCTTCCATTAAATTACTGCTACCTCAGGAGAATCCAAACTCGAATTTTGTCCTAAATTTGATTTTGCCCAAATTTTGATTTTGCCCTAAAATTCGATTTTGCCCTAAATTGAATTTTTCCCTTTTTTGTATATGAAGTTCTGAGTTTGAGGTACCATCTTGCCCTAAATTGAATTCAAAGGTGTGAAACTTGTTCTTAAATAAAACTAATGTTTTGTTTCCTATGATAAAAAAAATGAAAAGATGAGTGTGAGAGTGTGTGTGTGTGTGTGAGAGAGAGAGAGAAAGAGAGATTAAACCAAGTTTGTCCTCATATTGAGGTTCCA
The DNA here is from genome assembly GCA_023539305.1 of Ilex asprella. NCBI lineage: Eukaryota > Viridiplantae > Streptophyta > Magnoliopsida > Aquifoliales > Aquifoliaceae > Ilex > Ilex asprella. The sequence continues at coordinate 24,326 of JAHQCQ010042594.1, forward strand.
AATATTCAATCAAGCATTCACATGGTTGCATCTTTTACTATTTGATGAAATCTATGTATTGATTTTAAATTATTTTATACTATTGAAATTAAACCAATTTGTACTTGGTTGAAGTTATTCTACTTAACCCAAATAAATAGATAAAGTAATAATAGAGAGGAATTATAAACGCTTTGATTTTTCAAGAAGCTTACACTGGAATCAATGGGTTCAACTCACCATTAAGGGGTCTTAATCCCCTTAGTTTTTTTGAACAATCTTAATCCCCTTTGTTGGCTTAAGGGGTGATCCACAACTTTCTCCTCCCAAAAATTATAAACTTTGGTCAACTTACCAAATATTTTTATCAAACCGATTTTCCAAACAATTTGTCACACCCACCACCATTAACAAAGGGAATACCAAGAATTTATGAATGAATTTGGATGAGCCACATCTGTTATGAAGTATGATTTGGTAAAAATATTTTGGTTGACATATTTGTTTGAAAATTAAAAACATAGTTTACACTTTATAAACCCCCCCCCCCAAAAAAAAGTAAAGTAAAACTAAAATTATAATGGAAAAGATTATTTCCAAGGGTTTAGTGCATTGTTTCTCTTGCTAGTTATGGGCATTCCCCCTTAAATGATAATTAATAAGAATTTTGCTAATTTTGGAGTTGTAGTTTGTGATTATTTATAGTAAATTTTTTGGTTTATTTTGTTCCAATCTTTGATTTTATTATCTTTTATAGTTTGGAGATATTATTTAATTTGTTTTCTTTTGATGCATTTTTCCTATTTTGTCTTTAAATTTAGGGATTAAAGTAGAAAAGATAGAGCTTCATCCCTCCAATATAGATATTATTAAACTGCAAATGCAATGCATGTCTAGCCAATTTTTCAAGGGGTTTTTTGTTTGGGTATTAATAGACAATCAATCGATTTAAAATTATTATGTTATCTTATTCAAGTTTATAATATCATACCAAATTCCAAACCCGAGAAATTGGCCAATTGTTAAAATTGCAATAATTGTTAAGGTCTTTCGATTGTTTCATATTTGTTTAGAAATAGCTCAAGTGAAAATAAAAATAAGTTATAAAATTAAATGTTTTGAGTTCAAATTTTGATAATTTTTTGGGGCCAAGTAATGAGAGATTATCCTTCGTGAATATCATAATTTCAGCGTAAATGACTTATTTTTTATAATATAAAAAAATTAATTAAAATATGTATAAACTCGTTCAAACACTTTACCCGTTGGGAAAAAATAATTTTTTTAACCAGAAAACACTACAACACTTCTACTTGAAGAACATAAGTGTCATAGGTCCTTATAACTCACACACACACTCAAAAGCTATCCGATGTAGGCTAGTCTAACCCATCACCACTAACGCCCAAAGGCCTTCACGATCATAGTCGGGCCTTAGAGGAATGTATGGTAAGCTATGATTTGGTGTAATGTAATGTTACTACGACGTCTTCAATATTTGAGTGCTAAGAAATTTTTAAACAATAGATGAACTTTCATGTCAATCATATTGGGAATAAGATTAATTGGTTGTCTTGTAACTGATACCTAATATATTTTTCTAATGTCTTTATTGTAGAAGTGTTACGAATGGCTGAAAGACGTGCTTCTGTAATGGTTTATTGGGGTGGTACTATATTCAAGAACCATGATGTTTTACGATACGATAATGGTTATAAGCGTGTGATAAAGGTTGCTCATGACACAACTCACACGGCTTTGGTGGATAGGTTGCATGATGTGACGGGGATAGATAGGAATAAATACAACCTCAAACTTATCTGTAGATTTCCTACTGCATTGGGAACTAATCTCTTTACATATATTCCCGTAGACGTTGTTGACAACGATGGTGTGGAGGCAATGGTGGATGTTGTATTTGACAATCAAGGTGTTAACAAAGTTGATTTGTATGTGAGTGAAGAGGTTAGGGTAGATGACAATTGTGAAAGTAATGAAGGTTGGCATAATGGTGGTTCATACTCTTCCATGTTCAGTCAACAACCATATATCCCAGTGCTTGACCCTTTAGCCATTGTGGGTAATTATTACACCCCTTTAACAATGGAGTGTATGAAAGAATACAATCGATATACACATGCACAGGCTGAAACAGGGCCAAGTACTTTTCCCGAATGCTCAGCCCATCAAGATTACGGTGCTACACTTGGTAACGAGGGGATGAAAATGATTGCAGTTATCCCGACACCGCCGGTTGTGGACCCTGTCCAAGCACTTGTAATGCATCAGATTGATAATAATACATATCAAGGAATGTGTGCTAATGACCGAAATGATTACTACGAACAAGAAGAATTCAATGAAGATTTATTGAGTGATGACTCTGATGATGATAATTACGATACCAAAGGTAATTCTGTTGAGGATGATGGTGAGGTTCCTATGCATGAGCCAGAGTTGACATTTTTCTCAAACATTGAATCGGGAACCCAGAATGAAGTTGACAGCTTGTGCATTTTGCATGGTATTAAAACATGGGATCCTACAAGACCAGAACTAGCGAATGGTATGGTGTTCAGGAGTAAAAAAGAGTTGGAGATGGCCGTTAAATTGTATTCAATTAAGATGCACCAACAATATGTTGTTGTTGATACAAACAAAAAGCGATGGGTTTTGAGGTGCAAGATGTATGTATAATGTGGATGTAAATGGAGGCTACGGACGATTTTGAAGGCGAAACATGGAATGTTTGAGATCACAAAATATCAGGCACCTCACACATGTTTCTACCCAAGGTTGAACCAGGATCACTGTCAGCTTGATGCAGGTTTTATTTCTAAATGGATTGAGGGTGTGGTTCGGAGTACACCTGATGTAACAATACCTGTTATCATTGAAATGGTGAAAAAAGAGTATCAATATTTGATAACGTACAAGAAGGCGTGGAATGCGAAAAATAAGGCTATAGCCAAGGTTTTTGGTGACTGGGATTGTTCTTATAACATCTTGCCAAAGTTTATGGGTGCGCTTGTGAAATACAACCCTGGGACGGTTGTAAAGTTGCAATATGAGGCTCGTGCACCCACACACGACATATTTGGAAAGGTTTTCTTCGCATTCAAAGCTTCTATTGACGGATTTGTTCATTATAAGCCTGTAATTAGCATCGATGGCACATTTGTAAATGGCAAGTATAAGCATAAGCTTCTTATTGCTACTGGTATTGACGCTCAGAAGCAGATTTTTCCTTTAGCATTTGCCTTTGTTCATGAGGAGACTAGTGAAACCTAGGGTTGGTTCCTATATCATCTACGCCACTCTGTTGTGCCGAATAGAGCTGGTATATGTTTAATCTCAAATCGACATAAATGTATAATCTCAGTGGTTAAGAAACCTGATTCTGGGTGGAATGAGCCATATGCCTATCATCGTTTCTGTCTTAGGCATGTACAAAGCAATTTGAACACACATTACAAGAACACTTATTTGAAAGATCAAGTGTGGAAGGCTGGGGCAGCATATCAGATTCGCAAGTTTAATCTGACAATGGAAGAAATTAAAAGTATAGATCCTGATGCATGGAAGTGGTTACTTGATATTCCAGCACAACAGTGGACACTTTCCCATGATGGTGGTCGGCGATATGGGACAACCACAACCAATGTTTCTGAGGTTTTCAATGGTGCTTTGAAAGGTGCTAGGATGCTTCCCATCACTGCATGTGTGAAATTCATATTTTATCGGCTCGCAAAATACTTTTGTGAGCGTCGTGAACATGCACAAAGCTGCATAGACGGAGGTATGGAGTACTCACCTGAAGCAATCGAATTTATGCCACCCAATCAGGTCAAAGCAGGAATGTGTACTGCTACACCATTTCACATGCGACGTGAAGTTGCGGAGGTGGTCAGTAATAACGGTAATACACATGTTGTTTGTATTGATGACCGGACATGTAGCTGTGAGAAATTTACAATTTATAAAATGCCTTGTTCACATGTTATAGTCGCATGTTCGCATTTTCATGTTAGTTCTTGGAATTTAATCGATCCAGTTTATAGCATCCATGCACTTGAATCAACTTATGCCCCTGATCTTAATCCTCTGCACCACCAAGATTATTGGGATGATGTCGATGGCCCTACATTATGCCCTGATAAGTCATTGCATCGAGGCGTTAGAGGCCGTCCACAGCCATCACGAATACGCAATGAAATGGATTTTCCTAGAGAAGGTCGCAAGAAGAACCACTGTAGTATTTGTTTACAAGCAGGGCACGATTGCCGAACATGTCCAGCAAAGAACCAATCAGCTTCTTCAATGGGTCATCAACTATAAATGTTAGTTATCCAGTCTAATGTTGTATGTAAGTTTTATTGCATTATTTATTGTTCAAGCCTATTATTCGTCATATGATATTTGTTAATGTTGTTAATTTTTTTTAAAGGTAACTCATGATTGTATATTTTTTGTTGATGCAGGTTGTAGACATGGATCGTGATCCCTGTTCATTACTACAGCCAGGTCCAGACGATGCATCTATTCTATCCTTACAGTCTGACCATCGCACGACTGCTATTTGGGAGGGTGTTGAGTTACCGCCGTTACATTGTAGACGAGCAGAGGCTCCGCTGTGTCGAGTTACCATCACAGACGATCGAGTTATTCAGCATCTACGCACAGCAGGATTTTATGGGGCATATCGACTAAGATACATTCAGCTAGACTGGCATCTTATTACTGCACTGGTAGAGCGATGGCGCGTTAAGACACACACATTTCATCTACCAGTCGGTGAGGCCACCATCACACTTCAGGATACAGCTGTTTTACTTGGCCTTCCAGTTGATGGTATGCCTGTCTGTGGTGTAGACACCATCCGCAATGTACATCAGTGGAGTGTCATGTGCACTGAGTTGCTCGGATTCACACCAGTAGAAGGAGCGATAGATAAGTCCACTCTACGGCTTAGTGCACTGGCCGAGCATTTGGCTCACGGGATTCCTGCTGATGCGACCGAGTATGTTATAACATGTTACGCCCGATTGTACATACTTTTGTTGCTTGGAGGGTTTTTGTTTTGTGACAAGTCATCGAGTCGGGTGAAGCGTATGTTCCTTCCATTGCTTGGAGACTTACATGCGGCAGGCACTTTTAGTTGGGGCAGTGCGGCCCTATCATGGTTATATCGGGAGATGTGTCTCGCTACTAAGCGGGACGCGAAGGATATCAGCGGTCCACTAATTCTACTTCAGGTAATTGCTTGCATTGCTCACTTAGGTCTAACAATTTTATTTTCTTGTGACTATACATGTGTAATAAGTAATGTATTGTGTATGTAGTTGTGGGCATGGGAGCGTCTGGTACACATTGTTCCACAACGTGTGTTACCACGACAACGGGTTGCCCATGATGCAGCAGCGCCAGATGATGTTGCGGTGCCCGATGGGGGTGGTGCAGCAGTAGATGGAGTCGGTGTAGATGTTGGTGCTGCACATCACCCAGTTGATGTTCACGGTGTACATGATGGTCCCCTTGGGTGTAGGTTTGTATTAAAATAACAATTAATAACGTAATTATATATTTTACATATTATAATGTATTTACAAATTTGTTGAAATGTATAGATGGGATGTCACATTTATACATCAACACATTCCTACTCATGTACTACGTCATTATCGGGACTAGTTGGACTTGATGCACGAGGATCAGGTATATCAGCTTGACCTTTTCGTTGTTAAAGTTTGTTACTGTGTTGGGGTGATTGTAATTATTTTACATGTGTAGTAAGTGATTGTTGAGAGGATGTAATGGTTTTTTTGATTTGTTTATGATTGTCAGTGAGTTTTGGGTGTTGTATACAGGTTGGAAAATTTTGCAACTGTTCAATTTTTAGAGGAAACTCTGCCCATTTTTTTTAAAAATACATTTACATTTGTTAATCAATTTCTCACAATTTGTATTGCAGATGATATGGGAGCCTTATACACCTGAGGTATTGGGAGCCCTTCCAGATTATTGCCTTATAGGGCAAGACATTTGGCGCACACGAGCCCCATTGATCTGCTTCGATGTCGTCGAGTGGCATTTTCCAGATAGAGTTTGTCGACATTTTGGTCTGATGCAGCTTATACCACAATCATGTGATACTAGTCGGGCCTTACATGCGATCAACCGTCGAGGCAGATCTGGTCGGGACTAGTCTGTAGTACATCAGATCTACACGGACATGTGGGCACATCGTAGAGATTCTATTGTTACTGGAGATCTGAGTACTGCACCGATGGATCCGACCGACGCATACATGCACTGGTATCGTCGCATTACTCGGCATCTTGTTGGTCCACCGATCGCTAGGCCGACTATCGGTTTTCAGCCTGTTGGGAGTATCATAGATCTTTTGGTAAGATTTTAAATTATTTACTATTCAATTTGAAGGACAAATTTTAAAAATTATTTAATACATTTACTAATTTGTTGAAGTTAATTTTTGTAGGAAGACACACTTACACGGATATATCACACTGCACGTGGTACATTTGAGGGCAGCCCGGATTTGACCAGATGTATGGACACCATTGGTCGTATTGTAGATATGAGCTCCTCATGTTTGACATCTCTCCGGGAGCATCGACGACTTCACGCAGCTTCATTGTCGGCAGATGACGTACCGTCTACATCTGGACATCCATCTCCTCATCTGTACTACGATTGGACTACTCCATTGTCTTCACCATCAGCATCGGCACAGGCTCATGCACCGTCACCTACCCGCGCGCCTACACTGACATTAGCTCATGCATCATCAGCATCGGCACGAGCTCATGCAACATCATCATCGGCACGGGCTCATGCACCATTTCTGACCCCAGCGGCTGCACCGACAGCGGGGCCGACACTTGAGTCGACACTGACACCGACACCAGCTGCTGCATCACTGTCATCACATGCACTGGATCATGCACCTACTCCCACACAAGCGCCTACATCGACAGCGACACCGGCATCTGCATCTATACTTGAGCATACATCAACACCTGCATCGGCACATGAGACATCTATCCCGACACCAACACTGACACCGACATCGACATCTACCCCGACAACGACACTAGCATCGGTATCTATCCTCATCTCCACACCGACATCTACACCAGCACTAGCATCTGCACTTGCGCAGACATCGGCACCTACACTCGCATCGGCATCTACCCCGACACTAACTGAAGTTCCTTCGATACCTACCTCATCCGGACAACCTCCTGTAGCAGATCTATTGTTAGATGAGGAGGGAGTGACACAGGATCCTACAGTAGTAGGTGTAGGACTTGTTGGAGCTGGCCCGCGGGTTAGAGGTGGACGACAAGGTCGGGGACGGGGGCGAGGGAGAGGCCGTGCACAGCATGCACATCATCACGTTGATGTTGGTGTGTCACAGGTGGACAGGATGCTGAGCAGGAGGTCTATGAGGTCCGCAGACAGCCGAAGCGACGTAGGCGACCACCTGCGTGTGGGGCATGATGTTCATGTATTTTGTTGCCTTCTTTTTTTTAGTACACTTTACAAAAATTTTGAAGGTTGTACATATATTGTCACTTACACAGTCATATATAGTTATAGTATTCTTCAACAAAGTTGTCATACACATAATTAATTTTTACACGAAAAATGTATCTCACTTCAATATTACACATACATTACACTTCACATGTAAAAAATAACAATAACATGATTTGGAGTAAACAACACTAACATACAACTTCTTCACACAATCTACATATTATTTTTACACATAAACACTAACATAAAACTTGTTCTCACATCACTACCATAACACTTCTCCACACAACACTTAACCAAACAATACCGATTAGTTACATTGTTATGTATTTACTTTTTCATTGTGAACTCATTTCATTGCTTTGTTAGTGTAGTCAGTCTACTGACAAGTCATGTTACTCATGTTTTACCAGTGTAGT
>JAHQCQ010042595.1:0-32273 GCA_023539305.1 Ilex asprella
CGTCCGGACGGTGGCAGTGCCGTCCGGACGGTGGTGCAAGTGGATTTGCAAGTTGCATGGCTTCTGATTTTTCATTTTGGAATATTACACTTTGACCTCCTTGAGTTTCCATCTTCTTGACATTGCTCCCTTCTTCTTTGATTATTTCTGCATTTTGTCCTGCAATTGTAGATAAAAACTGTTAAAATGAATAATTCCCGTACTAACCCTAATTTACTTTAATTACGACTTTTTAGTGCGGTAATTCTACTAATTCGACCTTTTTTAATACTTCTAATTTATATCTAATTGATGTCAATCAGGGAGCATTATGCATTTCAAAACAAAGTCAATCAACTACCCAAATGCACCTAACCAAAACAAGTATAATGATATTATTGAACAAATATAGAATTTAAAAAATTATTCTTTGGGTAAATGTAAGTTCCCTCCGAACAAGAAATTGACATTAAAGCTCACATGGGTTCTTACTCATCTCCACTATTCATGTCAAGCACTCAAATGTGAACTCAATCCGTAAATTATAAAAATTACAAGTTGATGGTGCACTTATGGTTGAGTTCAAAAGCAAACAAGAATGTGACACTCAAGCATAGGATAAACTTCTATAAAGTGCTCATGTATTCAAAGTTCAAAATGAAGGTCAAGTAATCACAAATCCCATGACCATTAGGATAGGGGAATATAGTTCAATATTGGATATTTTTGGTGTTAGGGACAATTGAGAGGATCCTCAAAGTTGTAGAGCTTGAGTTGCAGAATCTGCCATGTTTCAGCACAACCTACCTGTAACGCCCAAAAATCCACTCTGGAAGGCATTACTATCTATAACCATTCATACCATTAGAGCACTAATAAAATTCATAAATAAAAGAGACGTCATTCATCATCCATAAAATATTTACAACATTATCCAAAAGAGATATGCCAAACCAAGACATTTACGTCCCAAAAATTTACCTATTATAATGCAGCGAAAAACAAAAGAAAATTAGGCTTCACAGTATCTCCAAAATGAATTTCCTAGTCTAGAACAAAAGATAATATCGCTCTAAGCATCCATCTCGGAATCCACATGTCCATCTATGGGAGTCTCCCAATGTGCCGGTTCCTTTACTCCAAGCTCCTTTTCTAGACCATCATCTGGAAAATGTTTGTATATAGGGGGTGAGCACTAAGCTCTGTAGGAAAATCCTCTCAGACTCAAACAAGGTTTAAAAATCATATAAAACAGGTCGGTCTCATTTCACAAATAACATATAGAGCTATTCAAATAAAAACCGGGACATTTGTATAGATCTCAAATTTAAGGAACAACAGAAATTTAATGAATAAGTTAAATCAATATACATTTAACAAACCATTTCCAAACATTATCCATTCCACCATAAATCATTTCCAACAAGTTCTTGTGGAATCCCATACTTCTCAAAACTATAGTAGAAACCGTTTTTGGAAGAATGAACAATACACAACTGTATTCGTAGCTCAGGTATGAAGCAAGACCCCGCATGGTCACCATCGAAAATATCATGTCCCACGCAAGCACATACACAATACTACCTCATGAGCGATAGTGGTTTAGTCTTACCAAAGCACTCACCCCACTACAAGTGGTAGGAAAAGTTCTACCCCGCACGGGGTAAGAATGCGTCTACCTACTCAATGACCCCGGTCAATAGTAGTCCATGTTCATATTGTGCAACCACACAAGGGATACAATACCAACTATTTTCTCAATTAACACGCAAGTTCCACAATAAAGCAAATATCCCCAATTTCACATCCCAATCCGCATACATTTTTCTAATGGTGCAATTTAAGAAAAATACATAAGATCATCAAAATACCATTTTATTGTTCAATATAAAGCACTAAAGTTTTAAAATCAAGAACAAATAAATGATCAAGCTTGGAAATTAAGAACAAGGGAACAATCAAGTCTTGAAACCAATCACAAACGAATATCAAGTTTTGGAATCAAGAAAAAAGAAGAAATCAAGGGAAAATCAATTCCCTTGAAAACTAGGGTTTCGAAGGCATACAAAAAGATTTATTGGTTAACCAAACATAACAAAGTGTAAAACAAGTAATATTTAAGGTTGGGAAACAAGAGCAAGGGAGAAATCAAGAGAAAACACACTCCCCTTGAAAGCTAGGGTTTCAAAGGCGTACAAGAGATTTAGTGGTTACCACACCCATACAGAGTTTATGTAACACCCCAAAACACACCCTGGACGGTATTACATTCTAAATATCATTCACTGTATGAGAGCACTATCATAATCCATCAATAAATAAGATTTCATAAAGTTATCCATAGAATTTACATCATTATCCCAAACGAATTGACCCATCTTGGTCGTTACATACCAAAAGTCATCTAATGTAGCACAGCGGAATACAACAAAATATAAACTAGACTTTACATTGTTTCAAAAGAATATCCTAGTCTAGTACAAAAGGATGTGTCGCTCTAAGCGTCCACCTCAGGGTCCACCTCCCCGTCTAGCGGAGTCTCCCAATGTACGAGCTCCTCGACTCCCAACTCCTCCTCTAGTACAGGATCTGAAAATATGTAATTGTAGGGGATGAACACGAAGCTTTGTAGCAAAATCTTTCCAAACTCAAACAAGATTTATAAAAACATATAAAATTATCGGTCTCATTTCACAAATATCATATATAACTTTTGAAAGAAAACAGGGACATTTAAAAAGATCTTAAGTTTATACAACAATGATAATCAAATGGACATAAAAAAATGCTTTCTTTTATAATAACCATTGCCAAATGATTTGGACCGGTGCCTGTCGTTGCATTGTCCCATACCAATGCACCGGCTCTGACATAATCCAATCCATATTCTCATACAGATATATAGATATATTGGTTCATCCCATACCATATACGTTAATTGTTTCTCAAGAATCTACCCAACGACTATACCTAGTTCACCAATCACAATCAAATCACAAGCACTTTGGGAAAGGGCGTCTACCATCCCAATGGCAGTGACGAATCCCTCCCCAGGAAAGGTATACCACCCCTAGTTCGAACTCCAGTGAACAATAATGGTCGCATTACCAAATGATAATCCACTACAAGTGTTAAGAAACCATCTCACCCCCACAGGGGTAGACTAACCTCTAACACTCTATGGCATCTTTCGATGGCAATTCAAGTCCCTCACAACAACCATACAATAAGAAAACCAACATATTCTCCATGACAAGCATATTTTTAAAAATTCCCAATTTCATCACGTGACAATTTCAATAACCAAGTATGAAAAATATAAGAGATCATCATATACACTATTTTGTTGTTCAATATGAAACACTAAAGTTTTGAAATCAAGAATAAAGAAAAATTTAGAGAAAAGTTCATCTCTCTTGAAAAACTAGGGTTTTTAGCCAAAAACAAGGATTTAATAGTTAACTAACCATTAATATTGTTTAAAGCAATGTAATATTCATAAGGATATCAAGAATGAATGATTCTATAGCATACATCTAAGGTTTAGAGTGTAAAAAGTACATATATATAAACCCTAGCCTCAATGTAAGAGAAAGAGAAGAAATCCCCTACCTTGTGTTCTTGAAATCTAGGTTTTGATCTTGAATTGACTCTTCAATCTCTTGTTTTTCCTCTTTGATCTTGTGTTTTTCTCTTTCTCTCTAAGTGTTTCTAGGGTTATAAATTTTGAAATGAGGACAATGGAGGCTTGTTTAAGTACTTATAGTAGGAGAAATAACCCCCTGTGCGCGATTCTGGAAAGTAGAATCCGTAAGTAACGTTCGAACGGAACTGTCGTTCGAACATCCATAGTACAATTCACTGCCTTCCGTTTGAAGTTTGTTCGAACGTCACTTGGATTTCCTTCAGTTGTTGCTTCCAGTACTTTTGCATTTTTCATCAGACAAAAGAACAATCGTTCGAACGGACTTTAACGTTCGAACGTTAGTCCCAGTTTCTACTGTAACTTCCAATGCAGTTTTGACCTATTTAGAGGTTGATTTAGAAAATTTTCATGAAATACTATTTTGTAGCCCTAGAAGTCTACTATATTCTGTTTAAATTTCAGATCACAATGATGTTAAAATAAAAAGTTATTGTCAAAACACGAGGGAAGTATCCAAAATTTCTTTTTACCCAAATTCTCTCTAAAGTGTGTTTTCACTCCGGACTACCCCCAACTTCTAGAACATACCCTATTACCTCAACTCACATTTTTATTTCTACTCTTAATATCTACTTAGTTCATCCATACATCTTTACCTATATTAGCATTTCAAAAACATAGTCATGTTAATATATATATATATATATATATATAATGATAAGAATATGGGGGTTTACAATCCACCCCCCCTTAATTAAAGTTTCGTCCTCGAAACTTACCTTAAGTAGAGAACAAGTGAGAATACTTCTCTCGCATTTCCAGTTCCGATTCCCAAGTAGCTTCCTCCACTCCGTGATGTTGACACAAAACCTTTACCAATTTGATGACTTTGTTGCAAAACACCTTCTCCTTGGCATCGAGAATCTTCACCGGTTGTTCTTCATAGGTTGCTCCATCTTGAATCTCAATATCCTCAAAGTCCAATACATGCATTGCATCTGATTGACACTTTCTCAACATCGAAATATGGAATACGTCATGTACACCTGATAATTGAGCCGGTAACCGCAACTGGTACGCCGCTTTGCCATAACTTTGATCACTTCAAATGGCCCGGTATATCTTGGCGCTAACTTTTCCTTCTTGCCGAATCTAAATATTCCTTTCTTGGGCGACACCTTCAGGAAAACATAGTCCCCTTCTTGAAACTCCAATGGTCTTCGTCTTTTATCTGCATAGCTTTTCTACCAGTTTTGTGCCGCACGTAGTCTCCCGAAAGAGTTAAATCTTCTCCATAGTCTCCCGAACAATTTCTGGCCCAAATAAACTACTCTCGCCCGCTTCTAACCAACACGTCGGCGACCTACATGGTCTTCCATACAATGTTTCATACGGTGTCATCCCAATGATTGCTTGATAGCTGTTGTTATACGCAAACTCTACCAATGGTAAGTGATCACTCCAGCTTCCCTTGAAGTCCAACCTGCAAGCCCGTAACATATCTTCTAGAATTTGTATCACTCTCTCCGATTGATCATCCGTTTGAGGATGAAACACAGTGCTAAAGTGTAACTCCGTCCCTATAGCTCGTTGTAGACTTTGCCAAAATTGTGCTAGAGAGCGGAACTCTGTGCAACCTGACAATTTTACGGAGGTAGAGCTTGCTCAAGGTCTCTAAGTTATCAGTGGTCTTCATACTCAAGAAATGGGCAGACTTGGTGAGTCTATCCACAATAACCCATACTGCATTATGGCCGCGCGACGTCCGTGGTAAACCTGATACGAAATCCATGGTGATGTGATCCCACTTCCACTCTAGGATAGGCAAAGACTGTAGTAATCCTCCAGGCTTTTGATATTCGATCTTCACCTATTGGCACACCGTGCACTTCGAAATGTACTTTGCCACATCTCACTTAATTCCTCTCCACCAATATTGCCGCTTCATGTTCCTATACATCTTTGTGCTACCGGGGTGGATAGCAAATTTAGAGCGATGACACTCTGTAAGTATCTCCTCCTTTAGGGACGAATCATCGGGAACGCATAGTTTTTTCCCATATTTCAATTCTCCGTTTTCCAAAGACCAACTCTCCATAATTTCTCCATTCTCTAATTTAGCTCGAATCGACGCTAATTCAGGATCCAAGCATTGCAATTCCACTACCCTACGTTGGAGAGTAGGTTGAGCCACAAGATTGAACAAACAGGGTCGAGATCAATCTTCTCCAACCCATAGATCATAATCTCCAAGAGCATCCCTCAATTTTCATTCACCTATGGAAACATTGAGTTCACCCCGAGACTTCCTGCTAAGTGCATCGGCAACTACATTCGCCTTCCCCGGATGGTAGTTGAGTGTGAAATCATAATCTTCTAGATACTCAATCCACCTTCTTTGCTGGAGATTCAAGTCCTTCTGCGTGAAGATATACTTGAGACTCTTATGATTAGAGAACACTTGGAACTTCTCTCCATACATGTAACACCTCCACAACTAAAGAGCAAAAACCGCAGCCGCAAGCTCCAAGTCGTGAGTGGAATAATTATGATCATGGGTCTTAAGTTGCCTCGAGCCATAGGCAACCACCTTTCCTCCTTGTGTTAGCACACACCCCAAGCCTCGTAGCGAAGCATCGATGTAAACAACCTATCCTTCCCCACTGCTCGGAATGATGAGGACAGGAGCCGTCGTCAACTTCTCCTTCAAGGTGCGAAAGGCTAGTTCACACGCTTGAGTCCACAAGAATTTCTCCCCCTTCTTTGTAAGGCGAGTCATCGGCATCACAAGTTTTGAGAACCCTTCCACAAACCTACGATAATAGCCTGCCAAGCCCAGAAAACTACGCACTTCCGTCACATTCTTTGGTGGTTCCCATTTCATCACGACCTCAATCTTTGCGGGATCAACCGCTACTCCTTGTTCGGACACAACATGGCCATGGAACTTCACTTCCTTCTTTCAAAACTCATACTTGCTCATCTTCGCGTATAACTTATGTTCTCTCAATGTTTGTAACACAATCGAGAGATGACGAGCATGTTCCTCCTGCGTGTGTGAGTAAATCAATATATCATCAATAAATACAATGACAAATTGATCGAGGAAAGGCCGAAAGACTCTGTGCATCAAATCCATTAAGGCTGCGGGGGCATTAATCAATCCGAACGGCATCACTGTATACTCAAAATGTCCATACTAGGTACGAAAAGCAGTCTTAGGAATATTCTCCTCCTTAATCTGCAGCTGATGATACCCTGTGCGAAGATCAATCTTAGAGTAATACTTCGAACCCTTCAACTGATCAAAGAAGTTATCAATTCTCGGCAACGGATGCCTATTCTTTACGGTAACCCGATTCAACCTCCGATAATCCGTGCACAACCGTAGGGTCTCATTGGTTTTCTTCACAAAGAGGACCGGGGCTCCCCAAGGTGAAGTACTCAAACGAATAAATCCAATATTCAACAAATGGTCCAACTGCTTCCTTAACTCCTTCAACTCCAATGATGTCATACGGTAGGGAGCAATGGATATGGGTTCGGTTCTCGGATAGAGGTCAATCTTGAACTCAATCTCCTTGTGGGGAGGTAACCCGGATAATTCATCTGGGAAGACATCCGAAAAATCTGATATTATCAACACCACGTTCGCATGAGATTTATCTCGATCATCTCCCATCAAGCTAGCCAAGAAACTCAATTGACTTCCCACCTTGGCTTTCAGAAATGTACTACCCGTAGTAAGAAATAGATGGGAGGAACTTCGGTCATTGATAAAACTGAAGACTACCCCTCCTGGTAACTGAAATGTAATCCGCTTGCGAAAATAATCCATTACTACCCGAAAAACGGACAACAAGTCCATCCCGAATATAATGCCATTCCCCTTCATATCTAGAGCAACCAAATCCACAATCAATTCGTGCTCCTCAATACGAAGCACACAACCCTTGTAGACCCGGCTGGTACCCAACTGTTCTCCCGTAGGCAAGTTAATATTCAAGGCGTGTTCTAACTTCTTGAAATCCAATCCCAAATTACTATCATATGCAGTGTGTATGAATGAATGTGTAGCACCCGGGTCAAATAAGATTTGGGCCTACGAATTATAAAGAAGAATTATACTTGCAACAACTGCATTGGAGGCATATTCCTCCTATTGGGTCAAGGCAAATACTCCCCCCTAGGTGGCGCTGCCTGGGGCTAGAGCTCCCAACGGCTTCTGCTGATGTAGTGGCTTGTTTGCAGCCACTTGCTTTGTCGCTAGGTGGAAGCAATGGACAATTGTGTCTGAAGTGTCCCACTCCTCTACATGTGAAACACTGACGGGGTTCTGTGGCTCTCCTCCCCAGTACACCTCCTACTCCTCGAGCTGTCTGAGGTCTCTATCCCACTGCATGATCCGGGCGACGATAAGGGCCCGCCCTCTGCACTATGCTACTACTGGCACCCGTCCGTATCGGGCCTCCCCTCGCGAAACTCTATCGTCGCTGGCTGTCTTCTATGTCCCTCTAAACAAGTGAGGCTCTCTCAACCAGATCCCCATACTCCCGGATCTTGAGAGCTACCAACTTCTCCCATATGACCGGCCTCAGTTTTTGCTCAAAGCACTTTGTCCTGTTGGCCTCAGTAGAAATAAACTCCATGGCATAACGGGATAGCTCATCAAACCTCCTCTCGTACTCAGTCACAGTCAGGCTGCCCTGTCATAGAGCAAGAAAATCAGTCTTCCTTCGATCTCGGACAGATTCTAGAAAGTACTTGTCTTGGAATATGTGGTTGAACTCCTCCCAAGTGAGTGTATCGGTGTTTCGCCTTCTCTTCACCGATTCTCACCAATGATCGACTTCTCCCTCAAATAAATATATTACCAAGACGACCCTAAGGTCCTCGGTAACTCCCATACCGTCAAACACTTTTTTCACTCGGCGGATCCACCTATCCTCATCCAAAGGATTTGAGCTTCTTTCGAAAGTGGGTGGGTGTTGCCTTAGGAACTCTCGAAGAACGACCATTCTCCGATTCTTATCTCCATTGCCCGGTACTTGGGCTAGTGGATGCCCTCCACCATTATGGTTGTTGTTGTTGTTGTTTCCATTCTGGCTTTGCACCAAAGTGGTGAGCTCCCTCAAGCATTGATATATGTCGTTCATGGCATCGGGTGGTGGGGGCGGAGGAGGGGGTGCTGGGTCACCACGTCCTCGTCCACGGCCACGTCCACGTCCTCTTCCCCCGTCCATCCTACACATCAATTCACAATTTAGTTTCATTGATGTACAAGATATACTAAATCTTACGTTAATCTAAGGCATATAGTTCCTACAGAACAACATCAAATAATTTCCTTCGACCTAGTCCTATTTCTTTAGTGTGAATCCATAACCTACAGCTCCCATGTAAGATCTAAAGCCTAGGCTCTGATACCAAACTTGTAACACCCCAAAACACACCATGGACGGTATTACATTTTAAACACTATTCACGGCATGAGAGCACTAACATAATCCATCAATAAATAAGATTTTATAAAGTTATCCATAGAATTTACATCATTATCCCAAAAGAACAGACCCATCTTGGCCATTACATACCACAAGTCAACTAATGTAGCACAATGAAATACAACAAAATATAAACTAGACTTTACATTGTTTCAAAAGAATATCCTACTCTAGTATAAAAGGATGTGTCGGTCTAAGCGTCCACCTCAAGATCCACCTCCCCGTCTAGCGGAGTCTCCCAATGTACGGGATCCTCCCAATAAACAAGCGTCCACCTCAAGATCCTCCTCTAGTACATGATCTGAAAATATGTAATTGTAGGAGATGAGCGTAAAGCTCTGTAGCAAAATCTTTCCAAACTCAAACAAGGTTTATAAAAACATATAAAATGGTCGGTCTCATTTCACAAATATCATATATAACTTTTGAAAGAAAACAGAGACATTCAAACAGATCTCAAGTTTATACAAAAGTGACAATCAAATGGACATAGAAAAATGCATTCTTTAATAATAACCAATGCCAAATGGTTTGAACCGGTGCCTACCGTTGCATTGTCTCATACCAATGTATCGGTTCCAACATAATTCAATCCATATTCTCATGCAGATATATAGATATATATTGGTTCATCCTATACCATATACGTTGATTGGTTCTCAAGAATCTATCCAACTACTATACCTAGTTCACCAATCACAATCAAATCACAAGCTCTTTGGGAAAGGGCGTCTACCATCCCAATGGCAGTGACGAATCCCTCCTTAGGAAAGAAATACCACCCCTAGTTCAAACTCCAGTAAACAATAGTGGTCGCATTACGTTATGACAATCCACTATAAGTGTTAGGAAACTATCTCACCCCCACTAGGGTAGACTAACCTCTAACACTCTACGACATCTTTCGAAGGCTATTCAGTCCCTCACAACAACCATACAATAAGGAAACCAACATATTCTCCATGACAAGCATATTTTTAAAAATCTCCAATTTCATCATATGACAATTTCAATAACCAAGTATGAAAAATATAAGAGATCATCATAAACACCATTTTGTTATTCAATATGAAACACTAAGGTTTTGAAATCAAGAATAAAGAAAAATTTAGAGAAAAGTTCATATCTCTTGAAAAACTAGGGTTTTTAGCCAAGAACAAGGATTTAATGCTTAACTAACCATTAATATTGTTTAAAGCATGGTAATATTCCTAAGGATATCAAGAATGAATGATTCTGTAGCATACATCTAATGTTTAGAGTGTAAAAAAGTACATATATATAAACCCTAGCCTCAATTTAAGAGAAAGAGAAGAAATCCACTACCTTGTGTTCTTGAAATCTAAGTTTTGATCTTGAAGTAACTCTTCAATCTCTTGTTTTTCCCCTTTGATCTCGTGTTTCTCTCTTTCTCTCTTTCTCTCTAAGTGTTTCTAGGGTTATAAATGCTGAAATGAGGTCAATGGAGGCGTGTTTAAGTATTTATAATAGGAGAAATAACCCCCTGTGCGCGATTCTGGAAAGCAGAATCCGTAAGTAATGTTCGAACGGAACTGTCGTTCGAACGTCCATAATACAATTCACTGCCTTTCGTTTGAAGTTTGTTCGAACGTCACTTGGATTTTCAACGGTTGTTGCTCCCAGTACTTTTTCGTTTTTTATCAGACAAGAGAACAGTCATAAGAACGGACTTTAACGTTCGAACGTTAGTCCCAGTTTCTGCTGTTACTTCAAATGCACTTTTGACCTATTTAGAGGGTTATTTAGAAAATTTTCATGAAATATTATTTTGTAGCCCTGGAAGTCTACTATCTACTGTCCAAATTTCAGATCAAAATGATGTCAGAATTAAAGTTATGATCAAAACACGAGAGCACTATCCAAAATTTCTTTTTAGCTAAATTCTCTCTAAAGTGTGTTTTGACTCCGGACTACCCCCAACTTCTACAACATACCCTATTACCTCAACTCACATTTTTATTTCTACTCTTAATATCTACTTAGTTCATCCATACATCTTTACCTATATTAGCATTTTAAAAACGTAGTCATGTTAGTATATATATATAATGATAAGAATATGGGGGTTTACAGTTTAAGACTAAGTAATAATTGCAAGAATTGCAAGGAATGATGATTTCATAGCTAATAGATAGGATTTAGAGTCAAGAGAATACATATATAATAACCATAACCTCAATGTAAGAGAATAGAAGAAAACCCCTACCTTAAATCAAGAGTCTCAAGCAAGAACCCAAACTTTGAAGACCTTCTTCCTCTCTTTTCTTTCTCTCTTTATCTTCTCCTAGGGTTCTAAGAGATGTGGGGTGAGAATGGAATGGAATAATGGGACAAATGATGCTTAGAGGGGTGTTTTAAATCACAAAAATCCTGACTTTTTAACTGTTCAGGAAGCCTCAGACAAATCGTACCGGTACGCGTACTGGTACGGTTTGACTAACATATTTTTTATTCAACTTCTAATGTAGTTTTGACCCATTTAGAGGTCGAATTGGAAAATTTTAATGAAATATACTTTTGTATCGCTAGATGTCTAATATCTACTTTCCAAATTTCAGATCAAATAAACATCAGAATAAAAAGTTATGACAAAAATACCAGGAAGTGTCCAAGATCCCTTTTTACCCAAATTCTCTCTAAAATGTGCTTTCACTCCAAAATACTTCCTGACTTCTAATACACCCAATATTACCTATGCTAATGTTTTTCGACCTTCCGAATCCAATGAAGACCTTATTTTGACGTAAAAATATTTAGAAACTTATGTAATAAACCTTTCCAAGTTTAAACGCCTTCAACACCTAAACTTCACAATAAATTTGCTTCCCTAGTTTCTATTCCTACTGTTACAATCTATATGATTTATTCTTACTTCATTACATATATAAGAGTTACTAAACAAGTACATTACTATACTAATATAAATAGATGGGGTTTTACAATCCACCCCCTTAAAGAAAGTTTCGCCATCGAAACTTAATCGTTGAGTTAGTCTATCTAATTCTCATTTGGCTATGATGTCTCCACTTCAATTCATCCTTTAAACATCAACGTCAAGATTAAAATAGAATATCATATCCTAATTTTAAATCCATACGTTTAACATAAAATGTCACTACAGTTAAGAAAGTCTCCAAGTTTACCTTCTTTCACTACTTTTGATTATTCTTTATACTCAATAATTCCATGTGATTGTCTAAACTAATTCCATATCATGCATAATTGCTAGATCTTCAACTTATTTCCTATTCAACGGATATCACTTCTATTTTGGCTGTACCAATCATTTTAAAATTTCTCATGTTTGCTTTTTACATATAGCTTATCCATAAACATTTCACAACAACCAAATTCAATTTCACTAATGGGATTACTCATCATTCCTATACCCCAAATTACGTTATAATCCAAAACTTAGTAATATCATTTCGAAAAGATCTACAACGATTCCTTAAATAGATGTATCATTATTATTGATGTTGTTTCTCACTAGATTAGAGAAACTCACAATATTTAAATTCTAATAATAACTTCACATCCTATGGACACTTATACATTTTTGTAGTTCGGTGGACACCGCGAGATTTCCAACAATTATAACCATCAAACTATATACCAAGTTTCGCAAGAAATTGAATCTCACTCTTCAAGCTTATACTCTCTACATTCACCACTGTAACCGTAACTAATAGTTAATTCCACTAATATTAAATATACTCGAATGACTCGTTGCGCACTCTGATATAAATTAACATCCACCAATTTACAAATCAAAACTAGCCACAAGATAAGAATTCCAATAGGTTTGAAAGTTTTGGGAAGATATGTCATTTATCCCAAAACTTACCTAAGGTTTCTACATCCATGTCAAAGCCAATCTGCATAGGTATCATCATTGATTCATCAATTTACATCTTTCCAATTATCACCACTAACTATCAAGTTAGAATGGTCAATACTCTTACCAACAATACTCAAGTGTAATTAATCAAATCTATCTTAATAATGTACTAAAAGAGACAGTAAAAGAACTTCATATTCACCAAACACAACTCTAATAGCATTTGAAAGATCTCTCATAACGATAAGAGTTAACACCAAACGTTAAACTCATCCTTAATTCAATAATTATCTACTATATCTGACATCGAGCTTTTAAGCTCTATAATCTTTAATCCTACAATATCGAGGGTCAAAGGTAACTACTCCCACTTAATTTGGCTTCCTAGATTTTCCTTTTCATATGTCTATAAGTTTGTTTCCATAACTCGCCCTCAAATTTTCAATCAAAATTTGTAAATACAAGTCAACTATTAACTACACACTCACCCAAAAGATTCTTAATTGTTAACATTTTAGAGAGTCAAAATATAGTGAACTAGGTCCACATCAAAATAAGATTATCGAAGTATAACGTCCTCAATGAGTATCCTGTATATGACCCTTCTAAACCATCAATACTTCTAAAGTAATTTTAATCAAATCTCCGTAATATTTTCAAACTAATATTGGAAACCTCAAGTAGGTGGTTATGAAACAACCTCCTATGTATTTAAGATCTATAACCACAATTCCAATCATTATTCCAAAAATAGGCTCCCATTCGAGGTTACTTCACCATATTCCTTCAAATGATCGTATTTGAGAATTATATTATCTCATATCATCAAACTCATCCTAGAGGAAAACATAACACTCCCTTGGTTTCCATCATAGAACCAAAACTACATTCATTCCTTAATTTCTATAACTTTTAGTAACACACATCACTTTTCCTAACCTTATTATTCAGAACTTAGTCCATCTTAAAAACATCCAAGTAAACCTTATCTCCACACCTTCAAATTGGGTTATCACACCTCCTTGACTTCCAAAAATATAAGCAATGCTAATATTAGAAGAGAATACTTAGAGTTGACAAGACAACAAATCGTAATCAAATTTTATATCGTTATCCATCAAAATACTTCAATCAACATGGGGTGTCTCTAAATCAAAGCCTAAATAGGGGGGAAGCTTGTGCAAGGATAAGTCCTTCAGAGTCTAAGAAGAAAAACACGACATTTTGGCTATCCTAGGAATTCCACAGCGCAGATTTTGACCCATTTCAAAGAATAAAATGATTTGACTCAGGTATTTATAGCATATGTGACCTATATGGTTAGAAAGATATACGAGTTAGGATTCCAGCAAAAATGACGGTGCACCATTTGGACTTTCTTACAAAGAGTTATGATCGAATTAGTGAAAGGTAATCTGTCAGACTGCTTGGTTCTTCTATACTTGTCTAACTCGAGTTTGGGTGTCTTTTGTCACAAATCCTATCTCCTACCTATCTCCAATATATAAAATGTCAATTGCATAAAGATTCATGCCTAGAATCATTCATTAACCTAAACCATTACCATCCTTCTCATAGAATCATCCATAATGACATGATATAAAACAAGCATATCCATCACAATTTTTTTCAATTCTTCTAATCTAGCTATTCCATGAATTCGAACGAGTAATTAATTCATAACCT
Organism: Ilex asprella; assembly: GCA_023539305.1. Taxonomy (NCBI): domain Eukaryota; kingdom Viridiplantae; phylum Streptophyta; class Magnoliopsida; order Aquifoliales; family Aquifoliaceae; genus Ilex; species Ilex asprella. The sequence continues at coordinate 14,678 of JAHQCQ010042595.1, forward strand.
AACTAAACAACCTATCACGCTTATCGTATAAACATATCATTTCAAATGACTTTAAGTCTACAGTTTCTTCAACCTAACCTAATAATCCAGTGATAGTCCACAACCTATAACACGTAAGACCTAATTCCTAAGCTCTGATACCAAACTTTGTAACGCCCCAAAATTCACCCTGGAAGGCATTACCATCTTTAACCATTCATACCATGAGAGCACTAATAAAATCCATAAATAAAAGAAACGTCATTCATCATCCATAAAATATTTACATCATTATCCAAAAGAGTATGCCAAACCAAGGCATTTACATCCCAAAAATTTACCTATTATAATGCAACGGAAAACAAAAGAAAACTAGACATCACAGTATCCCCAAAATGAATTTCCTAGTCTAGAACAAAAAAAAATATCGCTCTCAGCATCCATCTCGGAATCCACATGTCCATCTACTCCTAGCTCCTTTTCTAGATCATCATCGGAAAAATGTGTCAGTTCCTCTACTCCAAGCTTCTTTTCTAGACCATCATCTGAAAAATGTTTGTATGTAGGGGTGAGCACTAAGCTCTGTAGGAAAATCCTCCCAGACTCAAACAAAGTTTAGAAATCATATAAAATAGGTCGGTCTCATTTCACAAATAACATATAAAGCTTTTGAAATAAAAATTGGGACATTTATACAAATCTCAAATTTAAGGAACAACAGAAATTTAATGAATAAGTTAAATCAATATACAATTAACAAACCATTTCTAAACATAATCCATTCCACCATAAACCATTTTCAACAAGTTCTTGTGAAATTCCATACTTCTCAAAACTCTTATAGAAACCATTTTTGGTAGAATTAACGATACACAACTGTATTCGTAGCTCTGGTATGAAGCAAGACCCCGCATGGTCACCATTGAAAATATTTTATCACACGCAAGCACATACACAATGCTACCCCGTGAGCGATAGTGGTTTAGTCTTACCAAAACACTAACCCCACTACGAGTGGAAAAGTTCTGCCCCGCGTGGGGTAAGAAGGTGTTTACCCACTCCATGATCTCCGGTCAATAGTAGCCTATGTTCATATCATGCAACCACACAAGGGATACAATACCAACCATTTTCTCAATTAACACAAAACTTCCACAATAAAGCAAATATCCCCAATTTTAGATCCCAATTCGCATACATTTTTCCAATGGAGCAATTTAAGAAAAATACATGAGATCAGCAAAATACCATTTTATTGTTCAATATAAAGCACTAAAGTTATGAAATCAAGAACAAATAAATGATCAAGCTTGGAAATTAAGAACAAGGGAACAATCAAGTCTTAAAACCAATCACAAACGAATATCAAGGTTTGGGATCAATAACAAATAAATGATCAAGCTTAAAAATTAAGAACAAGGGAACAATCAAGTCTTGAAACCAACCACTAGGCCCAAAGCGGACAATATCTTACCACGTGGGGGTGTTACTAAACAAGCATATTACTATACTAATAAAAACAGGTGGAGGTTTACACTACCGGTAGTTCGATGGAAACCTACCGGTAGCTAAAAACCAGTAGCCAATTTCGATCAGTAGGCTTACGGTAGGTGCAGGACCAGTAGCCAAAACCTACCGGTAGGTCCTACCGGAAGTTTTTTGGAGATACTGTGAAGTCTAGACTAGGAAAGTTTAAACTTAAGAAATTTTAAAATTAAGTCTAGATTGTGAAGTCTAGAACGTCATACTTAGTTTATTTCATTCCCTTGAGGGCTTAGTGACTACTCTTAAACTTTCTAAAGTATTAATAATCGAGAATTTGTTTTAGTTGAATGTTAAGTTAATAGTGACTTGTATTGCACCCTTTAATTAGAAATTGAAGTAAATTTATGGAAGCAAACTTATAGTAGTTTCATTTGACTCTCGATATTGTTGGAGTAAAGATTACATAAGTTTAAAAGCTCGAGGTCAAATATAGTAAACAATTATTGAAATATGGATTGTTGGTATTAGTATTGAAGATTCCTGCTTGACAGTTAGTGGTGATAATTGAAAAGATGTAATTTGAGGAATCAATGATGATACCTATGCAGATTGGTTTGACATGGATGTAGAAGCCTTATGTGATAATTGGAGGATAAATGTGGTTAGGTTTCCGTATACATTTTGGTAGAACTTGACATATCTTCTCAAAACTTTCAAACCAATGGGCATTCTTACCTTATGGCTAGTTTTGTTTGTGAATTGGTGGATGTTAATTTATATCAGAGTGCGCAGCGAGCCATGAGATTAGAGTTAATATTAGTGGAATTAACCATTAGTTATGGTTACAGTGGTGAATGTAGAGAGTATAAGCTTGAAGAGTGAGATTCAATTTCTTGGAAAACTTGGTGTATAGTTTGATGGTTATAATTGTGGGAATTTTGCAGTGTTCACCGAACTACAGAAATTTATAAGTGTCCATAGGATGTGTAGTTATTATTAGATTTTAAATATTGAGAGTGGTCTAGTTTAGTAAGAAACACAATCATTAAGAATGATACAGCTATTTAAGGAATCGTTGTAGATCTTGTCGGAATGGCATTACTAAGTTTTGGATTATAACGTAATTTGGGCATAGGAATAATAAGTAATACCATTAGAGAAATTGAATTTGGTTGTTATGAAATGCTTATGGATAAGCTATATGTAAAAGGCAAACCTGGGATTTTTAAAATGATTGGTATATTCAAAAGAGAAGTGATATCCGGTGAATAGGAAATACGTGAAGGTATGGATTTAAAATTTGAATATGAGGTTACAATTTTAATCTTGGATTTAATTTTTAGAGGATGAATAGAAGTGGAGACATCATAGCCAAATGAGGATTAGATAGGCTAACTCGACGATTAAGTTTCGAGGACGAAACTGTCTTTAAGGGGGGTGGATTGTAAACCCCCACATGTTTATATTAATATAGTAATATATTTGTTTAGTAATTCTCATATATGTAGTGACGTAAGGATAAATCATATGGATTGTAACCGTAGGAATAACTACTAGGGAGACAATTTGATTGAGAAGTTTAAGTTTCGAAGACGTTTAAACTTGGAAAGGATGATTAGATAAGTTTCTAAATGTTTGTAGGTCAAAATAATGTCTTCATTGAATCCGGAAGGTCGATAAACATTGGGAGAGGAAATATTGGGTATATTAGAAGTTAAGAAGCATTTCGAAGTGAAAGCACACTTAAAAAAAATTTGAATAAGAAGGAGCTTAGATACTGACAGTATATAGTATACTTCTAGGGCTACAAAACAGTATTTCACGAAAATTTTCTAAATCGACCTCTAAATAGGTCAAAAACTGTCTTGGAAGTTACAGCAGAAACTGGGACAACCATTCGAACGTTAAAGTCCGTTCGAACGACTATTCTCTTGCATGATGAAAAATACAAAAGTACTGGGAGCAACCAACACTTGAAATTCAAGGGACATTCGAACGTAAAGTTCCGTTCGAACGGTACCGACAAATCAGAACATCAGATTTAGGTCGGTTGAGATATTTTTCTTCCTCTATAAATACTTTAGGCTGCCTCCTTCAGCCTCCAAACACCATTTACAACCCTAAGAAGTCTTGAAAAACAAGAGAGAAAGGGGAAAACACAAGATCAAAGGGGATTCTTATATTGAAGTGAATCAAAAACTCAAGTTCTTCAAGAATTCCAAGGAAGAAGAAAGTAGGGAAAATTCTTTCACTCTTGTTCATTGATACTTAGGCTCGTATATATATATGTTTTGACTCTCAAGCTTATATATATATATATGTATTAAAATACTAGTTTCTTGATTGTTCTTGCAAATCTTACCATGTTTTGACGGAAGTATAGATTTATATCCATTAAACCTTTGTTCTTGACATCCAAACTTTAGTTTTTCAAGAAGCATGGATTTTTCTTGTTGATATTCATTTATTCCTGATATCTACACTTAATATTTGTTAGGGATTGGTTTCAAACCTTGATATTCCTTTATTCTTGATATCCAAAGATTGATATTCATGTGTTATTGATTTCAAGACTTGATATTCATTTGTTCTTGGCTTCAATACTTGATATTCCTTGGTTCTTGATTTTAAATCTTGATATTCATTAGATATTGATTTCAAAACATTAGTGCTTTATTTGGAACAACAAAAGTATATATTTTGATGATCTCTTGCCTATTTTTCTTGAGATGTGATATTGAAAAATACCTATGAAATGGGGGTTTTTGAAATTACTTGCGATTGGAGGAAATCGTTGGTACTGTACTTGTTATAGGATAGTTTGGATGAACATGGATGAGAGGTTCCTTGTAAGGATGCTCATACCAAAGAAACTAAATTGGGGAACGTGCTTGTTAATTGAGAAAAGTGATTGTATTGTATCTCTTGTGTGGTTGCACGATAGGAACATGGGTTACTATTGACCGGGTATCATGGAGTGGTTAGACATCTTCTTTGGTAAGAACCTTTCATAACACTCATAGTAGGGTTAGTGCTTTGATAAGACTAAACCACTATTGCTCACGGGGTAGCATTGGTATGTACTTGCGTGGGACATGATATTTTCGATGGTGACCATGTGGGGTCTTGCTTCATACCTGAGATACGAATACAATCGTGTATCGTACAGTCTACCATAGACGGTTTCTACAAGAGTCTTGGGTAGTATGGGATGCCACAAGAACTTGTTGAAAATGATTTATGGTGGAAATGGATTATAAATTATATATGGGTTATTGTTCATTGGACCAAATACGGTTTCAACAAGAGTCTTGGGAAGTATGAGATTCCACGAGAACTTCTGAAAACAATGTATGGTAGAATGGATTATGCTTTGGAAATTGGTTGTCAACTATACTTGGTTGCACTTCTTATTTACCTTATGATTGTTTCTTAAACTTCAGATCTGTATCAATGTCCCTATTTTCTTTCAAAAGTTATATATGGTATTTTGGAAAATGAGACCGAACTGTTTTATATATTTTCCTAACCTTGTTTTATTTTGGGAGAATGTTGCTACAGAGCTTAGTGCTCACCCCCTACAAACAATATTATTCATAGATTTCGGTTTAGAGGAAGAACTCAAAGTCGATGAGCAGGTCACTTGGGAAGATCATGTGGATGGAGGCATGGATCCCAAGGGGGTGACTTAGAGGAATTTTTCTTTTTATGCCCTATGCTAGATAGGCATTTTTGAGACATTGTTAGAATGATGTTAGGTTTATTCCGCTGCGAGACACTTAATTTTTGAGATGTAATTGTCATAGTTTGGTTTATTATTTTGGACGATAATGTAGGTATTATGTATGATGATTGAAACGTTATGTATGTATGATTTTTATTAGTCGCTCTCATGATATGAATGGTTTAAATAGTCATGTCGTCCAGGGTGGATTTTGGAGCGTTAAATGTTCAAAGGTGTAATGGGTAACTGACTAGGCTTTGGACTTGGGCTGGATAAGGCAAGTGGTTTACTTTGGTGTTTACGGAGGTAGGAAGCTTACCATATTTCTTATCTATCATGTTGATTCTGTAGAAATTCAAAAGTAAGAAAATCAGGAACTAAATTTTCACTACCTTTAATATATTCAATATCAAAATCAAAAATATTTAAAATAGATTGTCATCTAGCAAAAATCCGCCTACTAACCATGTTTAGTACATATTGTTCCAAAACATATTTTGCACTCATGCGATCAACTCTCACTAAAATCTTTGGATTTAATATATCATCTTGGAATTTGGAAATACACAAGACGATAGCTAAAATCTATTTTTTAATAGTATTATAGTTACTTTGTGCTTTGTTCTAGATTCTAGAATGGAAGGAACAATTTCTTTAGAAGAATCTGGTTTAACTCTTTGGAGTAAAATACAACCATAAACAATGTTAAAGGCATCTATTTGAATAAATTTGAAAGAATTAACTGTGGAATCCTATGACAAAGCAAAGCCTTGATATACTTCTTAAGTTGTTGGACTACGGAAGTATGAATTGGTAAACATGGTGGGCGATTATCTTGCAATCTCTGATTCAATGATTTCACTATTTTTCTAAGATCCTTATAAAAGTCTGAAATGTAATTTAGGCATCCCTGGAATCTTTGTAACTAGTTTTTATCTCTAATTTCATCAGGGAACTTGCCAGCGAACTAAATTGATCTACTGATGGTAACTATGGTTAACTGTTGTATATTATATCCAAGAAATCTGACTGAGGCTTGGAATAACCTGATTTTACTGGCAAATGTGATTAAACCATTGTGATTAACTATCTCCAAGAATGAGATAAGATGTTTCCAATGCTCATCAATTGACTTGGAAAAGATGAGAACTTCATCTATGTAATGTGACACTCCTATACCTAGGGGTTCTTTCTCAATCCGTTGATCACCAATCAACCTGCAAGAGTACCCGTATATGCTTCATAGCTCGACGCCACATCATCACTCGACCATTCGAAGGTCCAATATACATCAATTTGTCATTAGTATTACTCCACTTTCATCCTTTAAACAATAAGGCCCAAGACTTGAATGTTTGACAAAGTTATATTCAATTTTTTTGAAAATTTTGAAAGAGGTACCAGTACCTACCTCATGTGGTACCAGTATCTGAGCCTTCTGTTTGCCAGGTCCTGGCACCTGAATCTCTTACTTCCAAGTTCTTTTCCAGCTATCATGTACTGGTACCTATATGTCATGGTACCGATAGCTCAGCCAATTGTCCATCGAGGTACCGGTACCTGAAGCATTTGTACTGGTACGTGAGCCCTCTAGAATTCAGGTACTAGTGCTCGTATGTTGAGGTACTGATACCTAGCCCATTTCAACAATGTGGTATCGGTGCCTTGTCACTTTGGTACCGATACCAGAGCCCAAAATTTTCTCAATTCTTTACAATCCTCAACTCATCCAAACTTATACAACTTTCACCCAACTCATATATTCATTATATAATCCTTTACACAACATTACAAGGGCAAAACAAATTACACAATTGTTTTATAAAGAAAATGTAATTTAGGCCACAACTTGGCTTTCTTCATCAACAAAGGCCCAAGTGAGAGATGTCCACCGACACTTGCCCCGCACCTAAAATGTTGTCCCATAAAAGGTGAGTCACACTTAATAGAGTATATCCTAAAGAGACTACTCCCCAACTTAAATGCATATTAAATCTTCACATACAATTCAACAATCAACCATTCACTCAAGAATATAGAATTCAACAATGAATGCGACAATGTCATGCCATGTCATAAGGTGTGACTCACACATGCAATGTAACCCCGAGCCTTCCACCGGCTCCCATAACACATGCAATGCCAAGCGTATGAGTCCGTGTATCTAAGTCCCCACCATTTATGCTATGCATCTTATGACCAGTTTATAAAATCATGTGCCTTTGTTAGGTATGTGATTTCCTGGACTCACACCATCAGTCCACCACACCAACATGAATTTTGGTATCTTACATCCGGTTTTGCTTGCACCAATACACCTTTTTGGACTTTCACTGTCATAAGTGTATAAACCAGTAACCGGGCCTTGTACCTGGGGGAGAATCTAGGCCTTCTTGCTATACCCGATCCAAGTTTTTCCATGCAACTCGTGCAACTCAGTTGGACCTAGGTCCAACCTTCCTGAGTCCACACATCAACTCACCATGAATGGTGTTTGATCAAAAACATGCACACTCACCCACAATCATGTCAATTGCCCACGAGTGTGGGTATGTGTCCATGTGCAATGTAAATGTACAATTGCAAATTTCAATGTCATGTTTAACATAACATAAGCATATTATTAACAAGTCCCAATTCCTCAATGTCAATGTTTCATAAGACATATACCAACAATTTCCAGCATCAATCACAAGCATGTTATAATATTTTCAATGCAAATAACACACTTAAGCAACATAGGTATTTTATTGTAACACCCCGCATTTTTTTTATATATGTATATAGATATATAGTAAATAATTGTTGTAAAAATACTAATATCGGTAAAGATGTATGGATGAACTAAGTAAAAATAAAAATATGAATTGAGGTAATAGGGTATGTTGTAGAAGTTGGGGTAGTCCGGAGTCAAAACACACATTAGAGAGAATTTGGGTAAAGAGAAATTTTGGATACTTTCCTAGTGTTTGGATCATAACTTTTTATTTTGACATCATTTTGATCTAAAATTTGGACAATAGATAGAAGACTTCCAGGGCTACAAAATAGTAGTTCATGAAAATTTTCCAAATCTACCTCTAAATAGGCCAAAACTGCACTGTACGATTCAGCAAAAACAACAAGTCCGTTCGAACATTAAATGACGTTCGAAATGTAAAGTCCGTTCGAACGGAAGTTCATTCCAGTACTTTTTCTCTAATGGAAAAATTAAAGTACGGAGAGCAACCCATGTTCAAAATCCAAGGACGTTCGAACGTTAGTTCCGTTCGAACGGTACTTATGGATTCTGCCTTCCAGAATCGCGCACAGGGGGTTATTTCCTCTACTATAAATACTTAAACACACCTCTATTGACCTCATTTCAGCATTTATTACCCTAGAAACACTTAGAGAGACAGAGAGAAAGAGAGAAACACAAGATCGAAAGGGAAAAACAAGAGATTGAAGAGTTAATTCAAGATCAAAACCTAGATTTCAAGAACACAAGGTAGGGGATTTCTTCTCTTTCTCTTACATTGAGGCTAGGACTTATACATATGTACTCTTTACACTCTAAACCTTTTATGTATGCTATAGATTCATTGATTCTTGATATCCTTATGCATATTATCATGCTTTAAACAATTTTAATGGTGGGTCAACCATTAAACCCTTTTTCTTGGCTAAAAACCCTAGTTTCTAAGAGAGATGAACTTTTTCTTAAATTTTGATTTATTCTTGATTTCAAAACCTTAGTGTTTTGATCTCTTGTATTTTACATACTTAGTTATTGAAATTGTTACATGATGAATTTGGAGATTTTGCTTATAAATTGGAGACTTGTGAAATTTTTGGGCATTTGAGAAAATATTGGGTAATGTATTGCTTGTGTGGTTATTTGGATAAACCTTGAGGGTGAGAGGTTCCTTGTAAGGATGCTTGAATAACTCAAACCTTAAGGGTGAGAGGTTCCTTGTAAGGATGCTTGAATAACTCAAACCTTGAGGGTGAGAGCTTCCTTGTAAGGATGCTCATGTCAAGAGAGGACAATATGTGATATTATCAAAAGGCTCCTTCTAAGGATGCTTGAATAACTCAAACCTTGAGGGTGAGAGGTTTCTTGTAAGGATGCTCATGCCAAGAGAGGACAATATTTGACATTATCAAGAGGTTCCTTGTAAGGATGCTTGAATAACTCAAACCTTGAGGGTGAGAGGTTCCTTGTAAGGATGCTCATGCCAAGAGAGGACAATATGTGACATTATCAAGAGGTTCCTTATAAGGATGCTTGAATAACTCAAACCTTGAGGGTGAGAGGTTCCTTGTAAGGATGTTCATGCCAAGAGAGGACAATATGTGACATTATCAAGAGGTTCCTTGTATGGATGCTTGAATAACTCAATCCTTGAGGGTGAGAGATTCCTTATAAGGATGCTCATGCCAAAAGAGGACAATATGTGACATTCTCAAGAGGTTCCTTGTAAGGATGCTTGAATAAATCAAATCTTGAGGGTGAGAGGTTCCTTGTAAGGATGCTTGAGAAATCCAAACCTTGTGGGTGAGAGGTTCTTGGTAAGGATGCTCATTCCCAAGAGAACAATATTATATCATGTGTTGGGAAATGATTGATATTTTGAAAATGGATATTTATGAAAATTGGTTGTTATGGTTTATTTCTATTATTATAGTTATTTAAACTTGAGATCCGTTGTTAAATGTCCTGGTTTTACTTCGAACATTATGTATGCTATTTCTGAAATGAGACCGCCAATTTTATATATTTTTATAAACCTTGTTTGAGTTTGGGAAGATATATCTACAGAGCTTCGTGCTCATCCCTTACAATTACATATTTTCAGATCATGTACTAGAAAAGGAGTTGGGAGTCGAGGAGCCCGTACACTGGGAGACTCCGCTAGACGGGGAGGTGGATCCTGAGGTGGATGCTTTGAGCGACACATCCTTTTGTACTTGACTAGGATATTCTTTTGAATTAATGTAAAGTCTAGTTTATATTTTGTTATATTCCGTTGTGCTACATTAGTTAACTTTTGATATGTAACGACCAAGATGGGCCTATTCTTTTGGGATAATGATGTAAATTCTATGGATAACTTTATGGAATCTTATTTATTGATGGATTATGTTAATGCTCTCATGCAGTGAATGGTGTTAGAATGTAATACCGTCCAGGGTGTGTTTTGGGGTGTTACAAAGTTAGTATTAGAGCTTAGGCTTTAGGTCTTACATGGGAGCTGTAGGTTATGGATTACCACTAGAAAGGTAGGACTAGGTTGAAGAAACCTTAGGCTTGAATTTGTTTGTGGTTATGTGTTTATCACATAGGTGAGATTTGTTGTTTATTTAGGTTAGGGGTTAATTATTTGTTTAAATTCGATGAGTTTTCTTGCTACGCAATCGAGTTTGTGGCCACTGATGCAAAGAGGGATAAACGCTTTGAATAAGATTTGAGGCCTTCCCTTTGTGAGAAGATGGTCACACCCTGAATTCCAGAATACAAGTATCACGTGAACTTGAACGTGGACGTGTACGAGGATGTGGACGTGAACGAGGATGTGGAATTGAACGTGGACGTGTACGTGGATGTGGACGTGATTGGACAGAGACTTTAGATAGTTCAAGAAGATGAAGTGACTCAGGCTAGAACAAGCAGTGACCCGCGCTAATGCTTTGCATGTGGAGAGTATGTGCACTTCAAGCATAGATGTCCATTGTTTTCCACCAAGACCAACCAAGCAACTAGGCGAGTGAATGCAAACAGGCCACTACTATGATAACCACGACCACCATAGAGACCATTACAAGGTAAATCCCCCAGTGGCGCCAATCAAGGGGCGAGTATTTGTCTTGACCCAACTGGAGGAAGATACCTCCAATGCAGTTGTTGAAGGTATAATTCTTCTTTATAATTCTTGGGCCCGAATCTTATTTGACCCCGGTGCTACACATTCGTTCATACGCATTGTATATGCTAGTAGTTTGGGATTGAGTTTCGAGAAGCTAGAACATGCATTGAATATTAACTTGCCTATGGGAGAATGGTTGGATACCAGTCGGGTCGCAAGGGTTGTGTGCTTCGTATTGGGGAGCACGAATTGATTGTGAATTTGGTTGCTCTAGATATGAAGGGGTATGATGTTATATTCGGGATAGAGTTGTTGTCCGCTTTTCGGGCTGTAATGGATTGTTTCCGTAAGAGGATTACATTTCAGTTGCCAGGAGGAGTCGTTTTCAGTTTTGTGAATAACCGAGATTCCTCTCATCCATTTCCTACTACGGGTAGTAGATTCTTGAAAGCGAAGGCTGGGAGCCAGTTGAGTTTCTTAGCTAGCATGATGGGAGATGACAGGGATAAAATTCATACGGATGTGGTGTTAATTGTATCGGAGTTTTTGGATGTTTTTTCGAGGAATTACCCGGATTACCGCCACATAGAGAGATTGAGTTCAAGATTGATCTCTACTCAGGAATCAAACTCATATCCATTGCTCCCTACCGGATGACACCTTTGGAGTTGAAGGAGCTAATGAAGAAATTGGATCACTTGTTAGCGATTGGGTTTATCCGTCGAAGCACTTTACCTTGGGGAGCCCCGGTCCCCTTTGTGAAGAAAACGGATGAGACCCTGTGGTTGTGCACAGATTACCAGAGATTGAATCGAGTTACCGTGAAGAATAGGTATTCGTTGCCGAGAATTGATGACTTATTTGATCAGTTGAAAGGTTTGAAGTATTATTCCAAGATTGACCTCCGCACGGGGTATCACCAGCTGCAGATTAAGGAGGAAGATATTTCTAAGACTGCTTTCCGTACCCGGTATGGTCATTTCGAGTATACGGTGATGCCGTTCAGATTGACTAATGCCCCCGCCGCCTTCATGGATTTGATGCACAGAGTCTTCCGGCCTTACCTCGATCAATTTGTCATTGTGTTTATTGATGACATATTGATTTACTCACAGACTCATGAGAAACATGCTCGTCATCTCTCTATTGTGCTACAAACATTGAGAGAACATAAGTTATATGCGAAGATGAGCAAGTGTGAGTTTTGGATGAAGGAAGTGAAGTTCCTTGGCCATGTTCTGTTTGAGTGAGGAGTAGCAGTTGATCCCGTAAAGATTGAGGCCGTGACAAAATGGAAAACACCGAAGAATGTAACAGAAGTATGGAGTTTCTTGGGGTTAGCCGACTATTATCGTAGGTTTATGGAAGGGTTCTCCAAGCTTGTGATGCCGATGACTCGCCTTACAAGGAAGGGTGAAATGTTTTTGTGGACTCAAGTGTGTGAACTAGTTTTTCACACCTTGAAGGAGAAGTTGACGACGGCAACTATCCTCATTATTCCGAGCAGTGGGGGAAGGCTACGATGTCTACACTGATGCTTAACTACAAGGCTTGGGATGCGTTCTAATACAAGGAGGGAAGGTAGTGGCTTATGGCTCGAGGCAACTTAAGGTGCATGAGCAGAATTATCCCACACACGACTTGGAGCTTGCTGCGGTGGTGTTTGCACTTAAGTTGTGGAGATGTTATTTATACGGGGAGAAATTTTAAGTGTTCTCGATCCATAAAAGTCTCAAGTATATCTTCACCCAGAAAGACTTGAATCTCTGGTAGAGAAGGTGGATTGAGTACTTGAAAGATTATGAGTTCACACTCAACTACCATCCGGGGAAGGCCAATGTAATTGCCGACGCTCTTAGCAGGAAGTCTCGGGGTGAAATCAATTCTCTTGCGGTAAATAGGTGGAAAATGATTGATACATTGGAGGAGTACAATCTATGGGTGGTTGGACCGGAATATCAACCATATCTATTCAACCTTGTAGCTCAACCGACACTTCAGCGACGGGTAGTGGAGTTGCAATGCCTGGATTCAGAACTCGATGGGATTAGATCCTGATTGGAGAACGGGGAAGCGATTGAAGGATGGTCATGGAAGAATGGAGAGTTGAAATATGGGAAGAAACTATGTGTTCCTGATGATTCGTCCCTAAAGGAGGAGATACTTGGGGAGTGTCATCACTCCAAGTTTGCTATCCACCCCGGTAGCATAACAAATGTATAGAGACATGAAGCGTCAGTATTGGTGGAGGGGAATGAAACGAGATGTGGCCAAGTACGTGGCAAAATGTGCAGTGTGCCAGTAGGTGAGGATTGAGCACCAAAGACCAGGAGGAGTCCTACAATCTTTATCTATTCCAGAGTGAAAATGGAATCACATCACCCTGGACTTCGTGTCTGGTTTACCACGGACGTCGCGTGGGCATAATGCAGTGTGGGTCATTGTGGATAGACTCACCAAGTCCGCTCACTTTTTGGGTATGAAGACCACGGATACATTCGAGACTTTGAGCCAGTTGTATACCCGTGAGATAGTGAGGTTGCACGACGTTCTGCTCTCTATTGTGTCGGATCGTGACTCTAGGTTTATGGCGAGATTCTGGCAGAGTCTACAACAAGCGATGGGGACGGAGTTACACTTCAGTACGGCTTTTTCATCCCCAAACGGATGGCCATTCCGAGAGGGTGATACAGATTATGGAGGATATGTTACGCGCTTGTGCATTAGACTTCAAGGGGAGTTGGAGCGATCACTTACCGTTGGTGGAGTTTGCTTATAACAATAGCTATCAGAAAAGTATTGGGATGGCACCGTATGAGGCATTGTATGGAAGACCATGCCGATCACCGACGTGTTGGTTAGAAGTCGGCGAGAGTAGTTTGTTTGGACTGGGCATTGTTCGAGAAACTACGGAGAAGATTCAACTCATCCGAGAGAGGATACGGACGGCGCAAATTAGGTAGAAGAGCTATGCGGACCACAAACGAAGACCCTTAGAATTCAAGGTGAGAGACTACGTATTTCTCAAGGTGTCACCCAAGAAAGGCATGTTTCGATTTGGTAAGAAGGGAAGTTAGCACCAAGATATACCGGATCGTTTGAGGTAATCAAAGCGGTAGGCAAGGCGGCATATCAACTTAACTACTAGCCCAGCTATTCGGAGTACATGACGTGTTCCACGTGTCCATGTTGAGAAAGTGACACTCGGATGCAACCCCAGTCGTGAACTTGGAGGAGATTGGAATTCAAGACGGAGCAACCTACGAAGAACAACCAGTAGAAATTCTCGATGCCCAGGAAAAAGTGCTTCACAACAAAATCATCATATTGGTGAAGTTTTGTGGCAACACCATGGAGTGGAGGAAGCTACATGGGAACCGAAGCAAGAAATGCGGGAGAAGTATCCATATTTGTTTGCTACTTGAGGTAAGTTTCGAGGACGAAACTTTCTTTAAGGGGTGGATTGTAACACCCCGCATTTTTTTTATATATGTATATAGATATATAGTAAATAATAGTTGTAAAAATGCTAATATCGCTAAAGATGTATGGATGAACTAAGTAGATAGTAAGAGTGGAAATAAAAATGTGAATTGAGGTAATAGGGTATGTGGTAGAAGTTGGGGGTAGTCCGGAGTCAAAACACACTTTGGAGAGAATTTGGGTAAAAAGAAATTTTGGATACTTCCCTAGTGTTTGGATCATAACTTTTTATTTTGACATCATTTTGATCTGAAATTTGGACAGTAGATAGTAGACTTCCAGGGCTACAAAATAGTGTTTCTTGAAAATTTTCCAAATCTACCTCTAAATAGCCAAAACTACACTGTAAGATTCAGCAAAAATAGGAAGTCCGTTCGAACGGAAGTTCGTTCCAGTACTTTTTCTCTGATGAAAAAACCAAAGTACTGGGAGCTACCCATGTTCAAAATCCAAGGACGTTCGAAAGTTAGTTCCGTTCGAACGGTACTTACGGATTCTACCTTCCAGAATCGCGCACAAGGGGTTATTTCTCCTACTATAAATACTTAAACACATCTCCATTGACCTCATTTCAGCATTTATAAACCTAGAAACACTTAGAGAGAAAGAGAGAAAGAGAGAAACACAAGATTGAAAGGGAAGAACAAGAGATTGAAGAGTTAATTCAAGATCAAAACCTAGATTTCAAGAACACAAGGTAGGGGATTTCTTCTCTTTCTCTTATATTGAGGCTATGACTTATACATATGTACTCTTTACACTCCAAACTTATATGTATGCTATAGATTTATTGATTCTTGATATCCTTATGCATATTACCACGCTTTAAAAAATTTTAATGGTGGGTCAACCATTAAACCCTTTTTCTTGGCTAAAACACCTAGTTTCCAAGAGAGATGAACTTTTTTCTAAATTTTGATTTATTCTTGATTTCAAAATCTTAGTGTTTCATATTGAACCATAAAATGATGTTGTTTTGATCTCTTGTATTTTACATACTTAGTTATTGAAATTGTTACATGATGAATTTGGGAATTTTGCTTATAAATTGGAGACTTGTGAAATTGTTGGGTATTTGAGAAAATATTGGATAATGTATTGCTTGTGTGATTATTTGGATAAACCTTGATGGTGAGAGGTTCCATGTAAGGATGCTCATGCCATGAGAGGACAATATGTGACATTATCAAGAGCTTCCTTGTAAGGATGCTTGAATAACTCAAACCTTGAGGGTGAGAGGTGTCTAGTATGGATGCTCATGCTAGGAGAGGACAATATGTCACATTATCAAGAGGTTCCTTGTGAGGATACTTGAATAACTCAAACCAATTGGGTGAAAGGTTCCTTGTAAGGTGCTCATGCCAAGAGAGGACAATATGTGACATTATCAAGATGTTCCTTGTAAGGATGCTTGAATAACTCAAACATTAAGGGTGAGAGGTTCCTTGTAAGGATGCTCATGCCAAGAGAGGACAATATGTGGCTTTCTCAAGAGGTTCCTTGTAAGGATGCTTAAGAAACCCAAACCTTGTGGGTGAGAGGTTCCTGGTAAGGATGCCCTTTCCCTAGAGAACAATATTATATCATGTGTTGGGAAATGATTGATATTTTGGAAATGGATGTTTATGAAAATTGGTTGTTATGGTTTATTTCTATTACTATAGTTATTTAAACTTGAGATCCGTTGTTAAATGTCCTGGTTTTACTTCGAACATTATGTATGCTATTTGTGAAATGAGACCGCCTATTTTATATGTTTTTATAAACCTTGTTTGAGTTTGGGAAGATTTTGCTACAGAGCTTCGTGCTCATCCCATTATTTTACATATTTTCAGATCATGTACTAGAAGAGGAGTTGAGAGTCGAGGAGCCCGTACACTGGGAGACTCTGCTAGACGGGGAGGTGGATCCTGAGGTGGACGCTTAGAGCGACACATCCTTTTGTACTAGACTAGGATATTCTTTTGAATTAATGTAAAGTCTTATTTATATTTTGTTATATTCCGTTGTGCTACATTAGTTAACTTTTGGTATGTAATGGCCAAGATGGGTCTATTCTTTTGGGATAATGATGTAAATTCTATGGATAACTTTTTGGAATCTTATTTGTTGATGGATTATGTTAGTGCTCTCATGCAGTGAATGGTGTTAGAATGTAATATCGTCCAAGGTGTGTTTTGGGGTGTTACATTTATCAAACACCATCAAAGCAAAAATATAAATGCATAGCATGCCCAATAAACACATTCGTCTTGAAATTCCAATAAGCAATTTTACTGAAACTCAATTCATGCCAGTTTGATTTTTATCTTTCTTCTACCCATTTTCCACATTTCAACTACAACAGGTGTGTGCCACATATTGTAACACCCCGTATTTTCTTTTATATAATGTATAGATATATGTAATAAAATATTTTGTGAAAATGAGGATATGTATAATGATGTAAGAATGAATCACATAGGTTAAAACATTAGAAAAGAAGGATTGGGAGACAAATGGATTTGGGGAGTTAAGTTCAAAGACATTGGGGATTGGAATTAGTTATTAGATAAATTTCTAAATGTTTCTAGGTCAAAATAATGCTTCCACTGAATCCGGAAGGTCGAAAAACCTTGGGAAAGGTAATAGGAAGTGCATTTAGAAACTTGGAAGACAGAGGAAGACTCTGTCTGCTGAGTGGTACCGGTACCGGGTATCGGTACCTCGATTACAGAAGGTTTTTGGTACCGGTACACCCGAGAAAAATCTGAATGTTTTAAGTCGCGACCGAGGTCCAATCCTAGCCTTATAAATACCCAAGGTCGTCCATTTTGGCCCTATTTCAGCCACTCCAACCTTAGAAACCCTAAGAGAGAAAGAAAGGAAGAGAAAAGAGGAAGGAAGGAAGGGAAAAACAAGAGATTAAGGGTAGATTCAAGAATCTAAACCCTAGTTCTTCAAGCTTTAAGGTAGGGGTTTTCTCCCACTCACTTACATTGAGGCTAGGGTTTACTTATATGTACTCTTTCCACTCTACATCTTATATATATGCTATAGATCATTGATTCTTCATTTTATTACCATGATTTAAACA
>JAHQCQ010042596.1:9209-24999 GCA_023539305.1 Ilex asprella
TTTCTCATTTGTATGGTTGTTGTGATGGACTTGGATTGCCTTCGAGAGATGCCGTAGAGTGTTAGAGGTTAGTCTATCCTAGTGGGGGGGTGAGATGATTTCCTAGCACTTGTAGTGGGTTGTCATTTGGTAATGAAACCACTATCGTTCACTGGACTTCGAACGAGGGATAGTATACTTTTCCTAGGAAGGGACTCGTCACTGCCATTGGGATGGTAGACGCCCTTTTCTAAAGTGCTTGTGATTGTGATTGTGATTGGTAGACTAGGTATAATCGTTGGGTAGATTCATGAGAAGCAATCAACATACATAGTACGGGGATGAACCAATATACATGGGACTGTGAGTGGGTCGTTCTTGTCAGTGCATTGGTATGGGACAATGCATCGAAAGGCGCCCTTCTTAAATGACTAAAAGTTTGAAATGGTTATTGTTATAAAATTTATTTTATTCTTTCCCGTTGATTATTGCTACCGATTAAACTTGAGATCTATTTAAAATGTCTTGTTTTCCTTCAAAAAGTTATATATGATATTTGTGAAATGAGACCGACCGAATTTTAAATGTTTTCTAAACCTTGTTTTGGGTTTGGGAGAAATTTTCTACAGAGATTTGTGCTCATCCCCTACTGCTAACCTTTTTCAGATTATGTACTTGAGGAGGAGTTAGGAGCCGAGGAGGCCGCCCAGTGGGAGACTCCAATTGATGGGAGTGTGGATCCCGAGGTGGACGCATAGAGCGACCCCTTTTCTTTTGTACTAGACTAGGATACTCTTTTGTACACTGAGAAGTCTAGTTTATTTTGTATTCCACTGCAAGATTTACTTTGATATTCTTTTGGAGATGTAAATGCCATTGTTGGGCATATTCTTTTGGATGTTATTGTATATGCTTGAATGATGAAGTAAATTCTTTTTGGATATGAACTTATGTAGTTGCTCTCATGATTGTAAATGGTCTTTAGAATGTAATGCTGTCCAAGGGGGTATTTGGGGTGTTATACATTCAAAGATCAACAACTTTACAGATTTACAGTAAATACCCTTGGTTGTTCTGCTATCAACCATTCTATCCCTGATCTACATAAAACAACTAAAAACATAAAACAGTGATACTGAGCAGAAAACCACTTAAAAAAATTTCATTCCCGCTACATAGATCATCATTCGAGCTTGCACTGCAAAAGAACCAATCCAGACAATCACTCTCTTTAATTTGGTAGTGTGCATTCTACTCTGACTCTGCTGGTCATGCAGTCTACCAAAGAAATCATAGCTCTTGCCCGATTGCACGGCAAAAGAAGCCAGAAAAACAACAATCTTATTGGCTTACATATACACATGTTTCAAATGAAACCTCATTTTTGCTAGGATTTTCCAAATCTGATTCATGATGACCCTCCAATGCATTGCTCAAAATCAACTTTAGACCATCCAATAAAGCAATGCACTTAGCTTGCATGTTTGATCCTCGCCCATAAACATAGTAGCTGAAAGTTACGTTCATCATTCAATAGTGTTAATTTTGTTATCCAACTCTTTTGTTCAATCCTCCTAAACTATATTACTAACTTTGTAGGCACAGTGCTGATTTTTTTGACCTCACCGTATTTGGTTATGTGAGTTTTTAATTTTCTTTTCTGTTATTGTCATTGCTATTATCAAAATTATTATTTTGTCGTACCTAAGTCTCAAATCATTATTTTTTATAGATGGATCCGAACCTTCACGAAGCGGAAATATTAATTATATTGTCCCTACATTTTGTAAATTTCATTACCCCTACGTTCAATTTATTAAGGTTGCTCTTACAACGGTAAGATTAATTTGTACTTCATAGGCGAATGCCTTATTTTTTACGAATGCCTTATTTTGTACTTCAATTCATAGGTGAATGCTAATGTCAATCACTTGAACAACCCACGTGTCGGTCCATCTTTGATGAAGGGGAAAGAAAAAGCAAGCAGTTCTACTAGAAAATAAAATTGGTTTACTCAATCGGTATGAGCAACTCGTGCCTAAAGCAAGAAAATTGTTTTTTTAATTTACTCATAGAGCAATTGGCATTTACTATCTTTCTTCACTTACTTACGGAGCTCCTAATGCAAATAGAATAACCATTTTTAAATTTGAATAAGTCCATTTTGCTTAAGCAATAATTCATTATTCATATCCTATTGCGTTACTACAGAATATATTACAGAATATGGTTAATTCATTATTGAATTCACCAAACAACTTGTACTTTGATATGATTTTTTTGTTATTCATTAACGAGTTTTGCAAATTTTTAACCATTAACACGTAAACTGTACACGTATTTCCTTTGGCACGCAATGAGTTTCGGTGAAATTGTAAGTGTTATGGGTGAAATTGTAGTATCATGGTTGTTTGAGATTGATTCGACTCCAGTTCAAAGCTACTAACTCTCTCTCTCTCTTTTGAACACACCTAAGTTCCTCACCCCTCACTCTCGCTCTTACACATAACTCTCTCTCATTCACACATGTACAATTTTGGGTCAATTTGACTAATTGTTTAACTTATTTCACACATCACTTCCTATCTTAGACTCCCGCAACAAATTACACTTACTCTAAAATTGAGGCCCAACGCGCCAGACGTGAGCGAAGTCGCAATGATAGTGACATGTGTTCACCGCGCAAGTTGTCACAACGCGCATGTCGGAAAAGAGAGTGTTCTGGGAATTACACTCCGCCTCTACCCAGATACTTGCCTAGATTGATGCCAACTCGCATGCTTAACACAACTAATTCGGATAGACGACACCAGACTCTCTCCCAACTGCCCAACCATGTTCCATTTGCTGAAATGGAATTGACATACTATAATACAGTCCCGTCACATTTTCAACCGTCTTCCATTACAATACTTGATGAACATTTGCCTAATCGGTTATGCAATGTCGAGGTAAAGTTATTTTTTCCATCGTTTGTTTTCAGATTTAATTATAATAACTAACTATCTGTACCGCCAGAATGAATGCGTATTTAGGCGGGAAACACTAACCCTCTGCAAGCAAACTGTATCTTCAACGTCAGAAGTATGTCGCATACCCACTAAGTGCCCACAAAATGGAAAAGAAAATATGTATTCCTCTATGGTAAGTTTTCTGATTCATGTCTTATGATTTATAAGTCTTTCTACCGCTTTCAAGACATATATGATTTTAACGTATTGTCCCGCCCTTGTTGGATAGTTGCATAGGAACGGATCGGTTCTTTACACTTCCCCCAAACCCTTATGTCATGTTTCGCAAGATTTAACTCCATTGCACCGAGCCACTATAGCACACCTTCCACAAAAAAAGGCGCGTACACATCATTCGGAACGTTTTCTAACACCTACAATTGCCTTCGATCCAATTCTCATTCCAACTTACCTTGATCAATTCTCACCCATCCCTGTGCGACCTTTACCCTCGCCTCGAAATTTAGAGGCAGACTATGGTCATTATGAAGTTGTCACAAATGTTGCACCACATCCTTATTAAACTGACGACAATGCCCTCAATATTTCTTCTCATGTTGTGACAGATCCAACAAGGTATGTATATTCTACGTAGTATATTAAGTGCTTACTATTCTTTTACTTCCTTCTCATATTTGTGTGCACATACTTTTAATTTGTAGATCCCCACCAGAACCCTTTAGCGATGATGACAGTATGGTTAGTGATGATGAATTGAATGTGATTGTCCCTGTCAGTAATGATCGTCATTTTCTAGGGCAGATGAATATTCAGTGTCCTTATTGTTCTACATTACATTGGCGGGAAGAGAGATTAACTCGCACAGGAGTGTCCAATCCAAGATTTGGAACATGTTGTCTACAAGGCAAAATTAGGTTGCCAGAACTCATTCCACCCCCACCTCCTATTCGTGCATTGTACGATGGTCAGGATGGTCAATCAAAATCATTTCGCCGGCATATTAGGGAGTATAATGCAGTCAATGCTTTCACGAGCTTGGGTGCTAAGCTTGAGGACAAATTACTCAATTCAAGAGGGCCAAGGTCATTTACTATCCATGGGAAATTACGTCACCGTACCAGGTCATTGTTACCTCCAGATGGTCGCGCACCTATCTACTGTCAGTTGTACATATATGACCCAATCACTACATTGAATAATCGATGTGCACGAAATACTAACATGCGTCGAGATGTCCTTCAAACTATACATAATTTTTTGTTGTCAGTGAATCATTTTGCTTCAAAGTACAAACGTGCACATGAAATACTCACCGAGTCAGAATCTTCATATCATGATATACGTGCTCACCTTCATTACACCTCATCAACTGATAGGCATCGGTACAATCTTCCAACCACGAATGAAATAGCTGGGATTTGCCTGGTGATGGTAGTGAGAGTAGTTGTATGCGAGATATTGTTCTGCACCTAAAAGGAGATAATAGAGTACTGACCCAGATCAATGAGTGTCATCCATCATATTTACCATTACACTGTGTACTTCTATTCCCTACTGGTGAGCTTGGTTGGGAACCTGGTCTACGACAGTGGAACTCCGAACAAAGTGATTTTTCAGTAAGAAGGATTACACATATGCAATTTTACAGTTATCGTATGTTTACACGTCCCACTGAGTATTCAACAATTCTTAGAGAAGGAAAGTTATTTCAAGAGTTTATAGTAGATGCTTGGGCATCAACAGAGCAAAATAGGTTGTCGTACATTAGACTCAATCAGGATAAGCTGCGTCGGGAGCTTTACATGAATTTGTGTGACAACAGTGTTGATGAGTTGGGCCCTAATCAGATTGGACAACGCTTCGTTCTGCCATCGTCCTTTACTGGAAGTGCACGTAATATGAGCCAGATTTTTCATGACTCAATGGCCATTACAAGGTACCACTAACACCCTGACATCTTTCTCACCATGACGGCTAACCCAAAATGTCCCGAAATAACAGCTGTCTTACTAAAACACCAAACCTCTTTGGATCGTCCAGACATAGTTGCTCGTGTATTTGAGTTAAAACGGCGTGCTTTGATACATGAGGTTAAAAATGAACAATTTTTAGTCGAAAAGTTGCTCATGTATTCACCATTGAGTTCTAAAAACGAGGGTTACCACACATGCATGCTTTATTCTTCCTTCATGGTCCAGACAAGATTTAGACAATTGCACAAGTTGATCAGTTAGTTAGTGCAGAATTCCCAGATCCATCCAGTGATCCAACTCTCTATGAAACAATCAAGAGTTGTATGGTTCATGGTCCGTGTGGTTCTAGAAATCCACTTTCAACTTGCATGGTGAACGGTAAATTGTGTTCATACATGTGTTTTGAGTATAAATTTCGGATTTGTTTTTTAAGTTCTGCGTTTGTCGTAAAGAGCCAAAAAATTAGTCTTCTAAGAACTATATAAAATAAATGCTTAGTAGTTAAATAAATGTTTGATACATAAATTGCGTACAACTATTGTTATTGCTTAGTGGTCATGTTTGTAGATGAAATTTTGTCAATTTTTTTTTTAAAATATTAGCGGGTTTTATATTGATTGACTTTTTTTCTTAGTTTTTTTATTGACATTTGTTTGTGTAATGTTGGCTCATATCGATTGGAGATTTTTCTAAGTTTTTTTATTGACAAAATTTTATATTATATAGTGTCTCTGAGTATGAGCAATTACTTGTATTTTTTAAATTTGTTACAAAATGTCTTCATGTACGGACAATTATTAATTTAATAATATTATTATAACTATAATTGTAGGGACTCTATCACTCAAAAAAATAAGTCAATTGTTTTAAATCACGCAGTTTGTTTTTTTCTCTTCTCAGTTCAAAAAATTAAGTCAATGATCCAACTTACGTGCACCTCCACTAATTATTCTTTTTTGTCTCTCTCTCTCTCTGTTACGCTCCAATGAACAACACCACCACTGTCGCTGCTAACCACTTCAAACAGTCCATTGAAGAAGCAGAGCAAAAGTTCAAGCTGGTATGTGAAGAAACACAGTACCATTGGGACTTCAGCATTGGTATGATCTTGAATCTTTTCTGTGGTTTTGTCCATTTTTTTCTTTGAGCTCGATTTGCTTATGTTGATGTTAAATTTGGCCCGATTACATCATGCGTCTTAAAAGTATCAAAAAACCTCCCCAAAAAAAAACCTCCAATTGTTTTGAATCAAAGAACTATAGATGATGATATAAATGAAACCCTGCTTACTTGACAATATTCTAATTTTTTGACAAATTTTCTAATTTTTTGATTTATTCTGTTTCTTGTATTTGCATCCATCTTAGTGTACTAACCACCACTACAAACTCTTAACATAGAAAAATGAAGGATCTCACCATTTTTAGTCGTGTGAGTTTAAACATCTTCTATTTTTTGGGGGGGGGCACCGCAAAATATTCACATATTTATTTAACGCATTTTTTTACAGATTGATGAAGACTTAGAGAAAACTGTAAGATGAGTTTCATATCACTCATATTCTTAATAATTTTTTCTCATATGGTTTGTGTTCATTTACTTTATAAATGCATATTCATGTATAGGTTCAATTGCTGAAGAAAAATAACGTTGGTGTTGTCATATATGACGAACGCGAACTCAATTGCATCCTCATTTCTGAGGTAGTGTCATGACACATCAATTTATTTATAGATTAGCTTTTTTTTTCTATATAATATATAATGATTTTACTTATCTATACTATCTAAAAGGCAAAAGAAATAGCAGTCGTAATTGCAAATGCAAAGTGCAAAGGAAAAGAAATATCAACCTCATCTGACAAAGAAAAGGTAAGTACTTCGTGCCAAGTGGTATTACATTGGTAACATTTTAACAATGTTATTTTATTGATAAAACGTATTATTTATGTTATTTCATCTATAGAATTGGGATGAGGCAATGCAGAAGTTAAAACGACTAAATGCAACCCATCTTTTTTGATGAGGTTGTTTGAATAAGGTAACTGAATTTATTTTTTATAGTTTATTTTAGATGCTCATGTTTATAATTTTAAAATTACTGTCGTGTACTAAATTTAACTGTTTTTGTAAATTCTAGATGGTTGTACATTCTCTCAGTTGGAAGTTACGAATTTGGGTTGATACAATTACATTCAAGGCTGTGATGGAGAACCTGTTAAAGAATGACTTATTTTACAACAGTTAAATGACTCATGTTCTTATTTCTTGTGGACTAATTTATGATTTTAATTTGTCTTTCTCACTTGATTGTGAGTTAAGTTAGGTATTTCTGGTTATGTTCCTTGAATTATTTGCTTGATCTATTGAATTTGTGAATGTTTGTATGTGTATGGATTGGATTCTCATGAGCTTTTGGAGGTTCTATGTGATTATAGCTACATGAACAGCTTTTAGTTGTTTTGTTCATCTTTCAGTTTTGTATGTTTGATTTTGAGGGATTGTAATGTTTGTTTTTTTAGTTATGTATACAGGTTGATATTTCCATGATCTCCTATTTTTAAAGGATATTTTGTTGAAATTTTACAAAAATAGCAGGTTATTATTAGATTGATGTAACTTTCTTTAATTATTTTGCAAAAATAGCAGAATTTTTTTTTTCTTTTGTATTCTAAGATTTGAACGATCATGTGAAATTGCTTATTATTTTGGTTGTTTTGTTCATCTTTCGGTTTTGTATACTCTTTTTTCAAAGTAACTGGTTGATTTACATTGCACCGTGCCTTCAGGTACGGGTTATCCCTAGTAATCTGACATGTTAGGACATGAATTTCCCTTTCACTTTAAATTTGGTTTTCTCTAATAAGTTTCCTTTTTGGTTGGCTTTTATGTCCAATCACATGATTAGGAAGAAATAAAGAATAACAAGTAGTAAGAACTTTATTTTGCTCTCTTGATTACTTACGGTGGGTTCTGTTAGGATACCAAAATTTATTTTTCATCAAAAAAATGGGTCACCTATAAAGTTTTCTTATTTTATTATTTACCATGTTTCCATGATTGCAAATTATTAAAACCAAAATCAATAGTTCCAAATTAATTTTGGCATGGTAGCTCTGTAATTCCATAGCTTTATTTATTTATAGTTTTTTGGACACAAAATTTGACCCATAAAGAAAATATTCTAAAATCGTAAATGTACAGTACTGTTATAATGTTGAAGAATTCTTCGTTTCTTCATTAAGCAAAACATTTAAAAAAAACAACTGTTATAACATTGTATTTAAAAATCTCCAAGCGTAGCTTAGACGTTGCACAAGTGACTTATTGACTCCTTATTCGATAAGGGCAAAGAGAATAGAATAGGAGAAAGCAATAGAAACTTTAATCCAGTTCTTCAAAATGGTTAGTCAAAATATATTAAAATATTATATTCTCTACTTTAGCTAATTACTGTTATAAAGTTCACTATAACCACGCTCTTTATTTTGGCTAACTACTTCACCCAACTTTCACTAACTTTCAATAATTTAAAGGGAATTACAACATATATATAGAGAGAGAGAGATAGAGAGAAAAAGATGTAGAGAGAGAATTTGGAAGACTAAATGGCTCTCCACATTTGAAGAGACATTTGGATGAAATGGAAAATAGAGAGTGGGTTGGAGAGTGTTTTTAGTGTTTGACTAGCTAAAATAGCTAAAAAAAAAAGGAAATAGATAGTAGGTTGGAGTTGCTCTAGCATTTGTTAGCAAAAATAAAAAGTCAAACCATAAAATTTTACTCCAAGAGACTAGCTATTTAGCTAGCTATTTTACTTTTGGGCTAAATGGTTCTCTATATTTAGAGAGCCTTTTTGGCTAGCTAATTTCCATTTGGAGAGTCAAATCACTCTTTTTGCACTCCAAGGAGCTAACTATTTTACATTTTGATGACGTGTCAAATTATGCAATATTTTTGACTTAAAATATTAATAGTAGTTAGCTAAAATAGAGAGTATGGTTAGAGTAACTTTGTAAAAATGACTCTTTAAAATAAAGAATGTAATATTTTAATATATTTTGACTAATTATTTTGAAGAACACCTTTAGAGATGCTAAGCGAAACAAATCTAAACATAAATAACAGGAGAGAGAGAGAGAGAAGAAGAAGAAAACTTGGAGCATTTGCCTTGCTTGGCTTACTAGATGCTTGGGAGATCCTTCAAACTTCACAAAGCTAAAGTTTTGAAGAAAAGATGCTAAACTTTTATCATGTTTGCATCTAAAGTTGAGTAGATATTAGTACCAATTTTATGAGGAAATAGCTTTTGAACAAAATGAATAACAGCACTAAAGAAGTCAAAATTTAGCTTAAACAATTTTATCATACCTTCATAGGCACCATATAGTACCTTTTAACCAATTATAGTTGGGTATGAATAGGTTAAATCTCCCCAAGATGAATCTACTTATCACTATTGCAAGAACCAACTTCCTCACATTTATTCACAAATCCCGTAGAGTTTATACAAGATGCATCGAGAAGTTGTTTTCAACTATAAATCTTCCTGTCAGAACTATCAACTATGACCTCGTGTCCATCAGGTGACCAGCTAATTTTGGGTGCCCCAAGATATTCACACAACGATTTTGTGGTGCGTATGGGCACATTTTCCATATGCGAAGTGAGTCGTTCATTGTAATGATATGATAAGAATATAAGAGCCATCTGGACATATTTGCATCCTAGTTGTTGCATCCTAATGGCCCAATAAATAGTGTGTAGCGATTACACACAATAAACATTGTCATGTGATTTAACTATCCAATGATAATTCAACGAATAAGAAAAGTGGACTCCACTCATTCAAATAATACCCGTCCATGTAAGATAGTGACCACTCATTTTAAGAGAAGTGGAATCACCTTATCCATTTATTTATTTGAGATTGGAATGTCATATCATGTAACAATGCTGGCGTTGTGTAACCGTTACACTAAATATTTACTCCTGATGGCCTTGTAGAGTCATTGTTGTTAGAGTATTTTAGTATTAGTGGTAATTTAGTCATTCTTTATAATTGTCTTGCCCGACTACAAAGGGTCTCTATCGTGCATCTTTGATTATTTAGCTGTAAGGAGACCAATGGAATCGTAATCAATGAGAGACGAGACATATCAAAATTGAAAATGAGAGAGAAAGAGCAAAGAATGGAATCGATGTGTGTTGTGAGTATGTGCATCTATTAGTGCGTGTGATTTGTAAAGGGTGAAATATGAGAGATCAAAAAGGGAGAGGGAGAGAAAAAGAAGAGAGAAATAGAATACTTAGAGAGCTCGATTGTGTCTGTTGTCAACAAGGGCTTGTGAGGCCTTGAAAATAGCAGAACAAGTGGGATCTCCATTTCGTCGGAGACTTGGGACTTCACCGAAGGGGAGTGGTGAGGTGCTATGTGCCAGTAGAAAGGTGCTAATGTGATGGTAGTGTCTAATTGAGAGAGACAAAGAGAGGGAGCCAACAAGTGGACGAAAATGGCAACAGATGGAAATGTAGAAGGAGGCAAATGGGGAAGCTAGATTTTTAAGGTTTGAAATGACGTCATTTTGTGATAAATTAACACAAAATTACGTCGTTTCAATGTAGTATTGCATTAAAGTTTTTGCTTCGGCTAAATACTGAAATATATACTCATCTTTTTTTTTACTTCGGGGCTTCTTGCTGATGCAAATACATAATTTTTTGCTTTGTTAGATTATGCCAACACAAAAACTATGAGTATTTTCTTCGGTATTTAGCTAAGAAAAAAATCCCGACTCAAAAACCATATTTTCTTGTAGTGCCACAAACTCTCGTGTATAATTTATCATAATGGATTCAATTTCAATCCCAATAGCTTTCTTCCAATAAGTAGCTTCGGGAAAGGATTTTGCTTCCTTATAACTTTGAGGATCATTTTCTAATAGATAAGCTAAAAAATCGGAACCAAATGACATTGATGTCTTTGTCCTCTTGCCACATCTAGGTTCATCTTCTTTTTTCTTTGAACTCCTTGTCTGTATTGACTTGACCATTACTAGTCGTAGCATCAAACGATTTGTTTAATGAGCTTGATTCAAGTGATATATTAAATAAAAAAATATTTTTAAATAATGAAGCATTGTTTGATTCAATAATTGTATTAATATGCATGACAGAAATCTCATATTTATGAACATGAAATCGATATGCACTATTGTTATTGGCATAATCAATAAATACACAATCAATGGTTTAGGTCCTATCTTAACCTATTTAGGTTTAGGAATTTTCACTTTCACTAGATACCCCCACACTTTTAAGTATTTATAGGAAGGTTTTCGACCTTTCCAAAATTCATAAGGTGACTTATTTAGTTTTTTTGAGGCATTTTGTTAAGAATATAATTAGCAGTTAGTAAGACTTCCCCTCATAAGTTTTAGGGTACGCCCGAACTTGATAGCAAAACATTCATCATTTCTTTCAATGTTCAATTTTTGCGTTCAGTTATGCCATTTGATTACGGTAAATA
This sequence comes from Ilex asprella, assembly GCA_023539305.1. Lineage (NCBI taxonomy): Eukaryota > Viridiplantae > Streptophyta > Magnoliopsida > Aquifoliales > Aquifoliaceae > Ilex > Ilex asprella. The sequence goes on from JAHQCQ010042596.1 coordinate 20,662, forward strand.
AGGGGCAGCTATTTGGTGAATGATTCCACATGTTGAACAAAACTCTTTAAAAGGATATTCATATTCACCTTCTCTTTCACTTCTCAATACCTTAATTTTTTTGCTAAGTTGATTCTTAACTTCATTTTTATAATATATGAATATATTAATCGCCTCATCTTTACTTCTAATCAAGTAGACATAACAGTATCTTGTGAAATCTATAACACCCCAAAATACCCCCTGGACGGCATTACATTCAATCACCATTCATACAATGAGAGCACTAAGATAAATCATCAATAAAAAAGACTTCCTAGCAGTAATCTATAACATTTACATCAATATCCCAAAATATTATGCCATCTTTGGCCTTTACATTCCCAATGAAAATTTACTATTATAGCCCAGCGGAAATTACAAAAAAAATCTAGACTATATAGTGTTTCCAAAATAGTATTCTAGTCTAGAATAAAAAAGTAAACGGCATCTCTAGATGTCCCAATCGGGATCCAAGTATCCCTCTAGTGAAGCCTCCCCGAGGTACGGCTCATTAGCACCGAGTACATCCTCTAGCCCGACATCTGAAAAAGGTTCAACTGTAAGGGGTGAGCACGAATGTGATACCCCAAAATCCGGGGGTCCGTTGATTATCCATCAACCCGCGGAATGCCTGTGGATACCGAAGAATTCGATAACACACCGTTATGCTCCATTTACCGGAGTCCTTAATTTAACAAAAATTCGGGCAGAGTCTCCTTTGTACGGGGAACTCTACCCAAAATACAACCTGTGCAATTTTAAAATCATATGACCCATCCGAGGTCCAACATAATCACTGACCACACTGGGTCTATTTATCCATACTTTTGACGCCCCCAAAACTGGAATTCTTATGTCAACGTATTAAGTGTGACATAGCGTGTGAGAGTGTAACCTGACCATATAAAAGTGTAACACTGCCATATAAAAGTGTAACATGGCGTATAAAAGTGTAACACTGAAAGTGTAACACTACCATATAAAAGTGTAACATGGCGTAGAAAAGTGTAACACTGAAAGTGTAACACTGCCATGTAAAAGTGTAACATGGCGTATAAAAGTGTAGCACTGCCATGTAAAAGTGTAACATGGCGTATAAAAGTGTAACACTGTCATGTAAAAGTGTAACATGACGTATAAAAGTGTAACACTGAAAGTGTAACACTGCCATGTAAAAGTGTAACATGGCGTATAAAAGTGTAATACTGCCATGTAAAAGTGTAACATGACGTATAAAAGTGTAACACTGAAAGTGTAACACTGTCATGTAAAAGTGTAACATGGCTAACATAAGTTCAAACTTAAATCCTTTTACATAGATTACATGCAAAAGTTTAATTACAAGTCTAGTTTTACAAAAATTGGATTGAAAGCCACAAGTCGGCCTTTCTTCATTCTTGGGGCCTCGAATGCGAGCCGTCCACCGATGTATATCCCACACCTGAAATGTTTTCCCGTATAGGGCGAGCCACGCTCAGTAGAATGATTCCTACAGAGGCTACTGCCCACCTAGATGCACATGGAATGCACTCATGCAACATTTAACAACCATTCCATACAAGAATATGCATTACATGCAACATTTAACAACCATTCCATACAAGAATATGCATTCGATGTTGGAATGCTACCATGTCATGTCATGGAATGAGGTGACACTCACTCATGCATCTTTCGAACCGAGTCCTCACCGACTCACGCCACACAATGAAATGTCAAAGTGTAATGCAACCCGTCTATTGACGGAAAAATCTTTCTAATGATCGTTTTGAATAACAAACCATATGTTTTTAGAAAATCCGATCATTATTAGGAGTCTACCCATTGAATGGGCGTTTTTATCACAAAACCCTTGTGTTTTCTTTTGGGCAACGGATTTCCGGAGTCACACCGCAGGCTCCGTGGACCTAACACTTTTCCGGAATTGCACCGCAGGAAAAGTGTGTGAACCAGGTGGTTTAGGGTTTTTCACCTAAGGAAGTCGTCATGCCCCTTCTTGCTTTACCCAACACAAGTTTTTCTTATGCAATGCAACGTGCAACTCCAAAAAGGATCGTTAATCCCCTTTTTCCGGAGTCTACACAAAATCAAACACCAAGCTAGGTGTTGATTTACCCAAATTCCACACATCCACACTCATGCTCAATGCCAATGAATGTGATGCCATGTTCATGCTCCAAATGCAATGATGTCAAATGAGCAATATGTCTATATGTTCAACATATATAATTCCATGGTCATTATATTAAATGCATACAACAACCAAAAACACCTTAATCATGTCAACACATTTGAAGTCATAAATTGACCACATAGAGCATATTTTGATCATCTCTATACACATAAACATGTTATCACAATTTCATTGAAATAACATCAATTTCTCAACCAAGGCATATTATCAAACACCTTGAAGGCACCCAAGTCATGCAATCACATAACATAGCCCACATAACATCAAACATCAAGGAATTACTTAAGTAACTCCAACATATCAAATTCACTCAAGAAAGTAGTTTAAGTCATCTCTAGACTCATTTCTCACTTTCTTAACTATCTATACATATAAGTCCACATACATATAAAAACATACCCAAACCTTATTCTATGGACATCATAGGCTTGGAATAGACCCAAGTAAGAAAAACCCTACCTTTTGAAGCGTAAAATACCCGTAGGAAACTTCAAGAACAAGTTTCAAGCCCAAAGCTTTGATTTTTCCAAAATCCCCCTTTTGGATCTTCGGTGAAACCTTCAATTTTTGGTATGGCCTTGTAGCCTTCGTAGAGGAGAACACTTTTTGTTCTTGGTCCAAGTTAATTCGACCAAAGCTTAGCCCTAGATCTTAAGAAGAAAGCTAAAGAACCCTAGCTTTTCTCTCTTTTCTCTTTATTCAACTCCAACGTCCAGAACCAGCCAACCCAGCAGAAACCCTTCCAGAAAATCAGCTTTTTAGCCCATATTTATATATTTTAATGCTTGGCCCAAATTTCGCCACATGCCCCCTTTTATCCCGGGTTCGTTTTCGCCCCGAAATAATTAATTTTCGCTTCGGTTCAAGCTTAAATGTTTTTGTATGAATTTTATTTAAATTATTTTCTAAATTTCAAAATTTTAATAAAAAATCGTTTTTGGGGTCACCGGACGCCCGTCGACTCGAAAAACGTGAAAAATTCGACTATCTCAGAATTTGACGAAATTTACCTAGGTAACTAGATTTCGCGATACGAATCCAACGGCGAAATCCATTTTCTTATCCGAGGTCTGGAGAATGAGTATTTTAAACCTCATCATAGTGGCAAATTATAATTTTGCCCTTATTACCAAAAAGTTCAAAATTTTTCGGGTCTTACAACGAAGCTCTGTAGAAAAATTCTCCCAAACCCATACAAGGTTTAGAAAAGCAGATAAAGCGGTCGGTCTCATTTTTTAAACATAACATAGATGCATAATTTGGAACAAAGCAGTGACATTTGAAAGGATCTCAAGTTTATTTCAAAACATTACTTAAATGAATAAATGAGCAATCGCACACACATAATAATCATTAATGATTATAAACAATTCTCAATAATTTTTTAGGTAGGTGGCATACTTTGTGATAACTTTCACCTCCTTTTAGGTCACCTTGGCTTCACAAACATCCTTACCGGGAACCTCTTGAGAAGGGGTGAGCATCCTTACAAGGAACCTCTCACCAATCATTACATTGTTTCCAAAACATCCTTACCGGGAACATCTTAGGAATGGGTGAGCATCCTTACAAGGAACCTCTCACTATAACGGGCTTATTTCTCAAGCATCCTTACCGGGAATCTCTTGAGAAGGGGTGAGCATCCTTACAAGGAACCTCTCACTATAACGGGCTTATTTTCTCAAGCATCCTTACTAGGAACCTCTTGAGAAGGGGTGAGCATCCTTACAAGGAACCTCTCACTCATGTGCGTCACCAACAACCCAACCAAGCACACGATTCCACATTTATCCCAATTTACAAGCATTTATGTAAGATCCCAAAATATATCATGCAACAATTTCACAACCCACCAAGAAAAATACATGAGATCACAATAGCATCATTTCTTGGTTCGATATGAAACACTAAGGTTTTGAAATCAATAATTTAGAACAATTTAGAGAAAAGTTCATCTCTCTTGAAATCTAGGGTTTTTAATCAAGAAAAAGGATTCAAGGGTTAATCAAACAATGATATTATTTAAATCATGGTAATAGTCACAGGGATATTAAGAAACAAGGATTATATAGCTTGCATGTATAATTTTAAAGTGAAAAGATTACATATATATAGGCCCTAGC